>WNWK01051432.1:0-12489 GCA_009830355.1 Cherax destructor
TTAATTTAAAACATACTATACCAACTAGTAAGTGTATCTCATGACTTCGTGCAAAAGAACTAAGCAGGTTAAACCCAACTAAGAGCCCCGGGCCCAGATAACATCCTGTCTAAGTTCCTAAAAGATGGTGCCTCTGAACTGAGCAATCCCCATTGCTCACATAATAAATTTGTCCATTACCACTAATACAGTGCCAGAGGGGTTCAGGGAGGCCAGAGTTACTCCTATCTTCAAGAAAAATAGTAGGTCTAATGTCAGCAACTATAGGCCTGTTAGTATACTCAGTGTAATATCCAAAATTCTAGAGAGGGCGGTGTACTGTCAAGTAGTTAAGTATCTTAGTGACAACAACATTCTCCATAGTTACCAATCAGGCTTTATGAGATCTTACTCAACCGACACCTCCCTAATTAATCTGATGGATTACATGAGAACTGAAATGTCTATAGGGAACCTCATAGGAATGGTAACTTTAGACTTGCAAAAGGCCTTCGATACTGTCAACCACAATATATTATGTAAGAAACTTCAATCTATCAGCATAGGTTCCACAGACTGGTTTAAGTCCTATCTTGTTGATTTTGACAAATTGTCAAAATCAACAAAACGGAATCAGAACCACTGCCGATAGCATGTGGAGTTCCCCAAGGTAGTATTCTGGGTCCCTTATTATTCCTGTGTTATGTAAATGACATGCCCATCAGTGTCAAGTGCAAACTCCTACTGTATGCGGATGACAGTGCTCTGTTAGTGTCAGGTAAAGACCAAAAAATATAGCTAATGTATGTCATAGGCGTATCTTAGGGCCCTGCCGTGTTCCTTGCTCCGTGTTTTTTCGTGTTTTTCGCGGTCTCCTTTGCGTGCTAGAACTTTAAAACTGTGCCAGTGATCTTATAAGGTACATCCCTCCAGTAAACAGTTATACTGAGTCAAAAAACAAGAGAATTAGTGTGCAAGAACTTAGTGCCATAATCTCAGAGGGAAACTTAAGTGCCGTGTGAAATAACAAAACAGAACGAAATAATTGTCAGAGGAAGGAAAGTCTCCCTGAAAATAGGGTGTAGATAGATCTGTATAGTGAATATCTCAGTGGTGCCGTAGTATACAGATAAGTAAATAGATGTTAAAGTGAAAACTAAGGCGGAAGTGTTAGGCCTAACGAGTTTCGTGTTTGAGATCAGTTGCCAGCGGCCTCCGGGTCCTTACCCCGCAAGTCCGTGTATTGATAATCTTAAACTGTTAGTATAACTGACCAAAATCTAGTGATTACATTGTTATAAAGGTTTTTCTATGAAATACGAATAGGTGCGCAATCTTGAGGAAATAAGTAAATTGTCCAGCTCGGAAAATACGATAAACAGTGTCCAGTTGTGAGTTGTCAGTGAACGATTTCAACAACATAAGTCCGTATATCATCAGTCAACCATAGTGAAAATCAGCAGTGCTGTGGTGTAGGAAGTAGAAAAACTAAACCCAGTAGAGTGAACCATAAGTGCATATAAACCGAATTGGTAAACCAGGGTGAGGTTACCCAGGGTGCCAGAAGTAAACAGGGTGCCAGAGGTAAACCAGGTACAGCCCCCCATAGTAGGAGCTGCCAGAAGCATCGGGTTTTTTTCTCCAACACGCAAGTTATACTTTTGTATCATACTGATCATTATTACTCTGTTTAATCATCTTCCAGTGGTCTGTCTCTCGAAACCCAAAAAAATCCCTACAGGATGCATTAAATAAGTAACACTGGATCTCGTCTGATCCAAGAAATAAGGGAACCATTGACCGGATTCAAACTGGTATCCTCGACCGGATTCAATAAGTGGACGGAGTTTTAGGGGGCCTTAACAAACAACCAAACAATAACAAAAACCTAAAGCGGTAAGATTGCCCCAAACACTTACACTTGCAAATAAAATAGATACAATAAAAATAGACAGATCACCACTTCAGGGAAGCTATTAGTAGAATATTCAGTAAAACAAACAAAATCAGTCATGAAACCCTGTGTCGTATGCAACCATTAAACAAACGTTCCACTGGATGGATTACATGCAACTTCTGTGGTAAATGCTGCCATGCCCCTTGTGTAGGCATTCAAGACTCTACTACATGAAATATCAAACAAGGGAAGTGTTTTTGGGTATGCCCAAATGAGACCGAATTGTGGAATAAAATCACATTGATATTAAAAGATGACAACATCAAATCGGACTTCATAAAAAACATGACAGCTTTCTATAAGAGTTGGGAAAGTAAAAAATCTGGGCCAGATGGTGCTACCGCCCCTGGTACAGATGTTGCAATGGTAGTCAGAAACTGTACGAATGGAGAAATAAATGATGGTGACCTGAAGAGGGACAGGAGCTCTAGTAACATAAATGATGGGGAAACAGGTGTAGACAAGGACACACAAAAACTAGTGCTACAAACTAGCAATACCCCAGCGGATAGTAAATAGGGGAATGCCCTGCGAAATACTGAAGATAAATTACCAAAAACTAATGAAGGCTCCATTGTCAGCACTAGAGTTGAAGATAGAAACGAGACAGGAACACAAGCACCAATAGGGAATACAATAGGGAACCCAGTCACAAAAAACCAGGGCAAACAGAAACCAGGCCTATGTGAATATTATGCTCTTGGTATCTGCAGGCATGGAAAATCTGGGAAATCAGATGGGACATGCAATTATGATCACCCCATAAAATGCCGTGCCCATATGAAAACAGGAAAATGCAACCTCCCGTCCTGTAAGTTTTTCCACCCTGAAATGTGCCACTCATCAATTCAGGAAAGACAGTGCTATAACTTATATTGCCAGGCATACCACCTAAAGGGTACGAGGCGACACAGAACATCCAGACCATGGCAAAACCTGGGTAGCCACAGCCACACAGGAGAGAGGTTTTTAGTGCCAGGAAGGAAAAAAGCTGGCAGGAAATGACAGAAATTGTACACCAACTGCAATCACTTCTGAAGTGGAATCACAGTCAATGGCCTCCACTCCAATACAACAGATATTAGTGCCAGGAAAAAAAGACCTCCCCCCATATTACCAATCCAACAACATTCATCTTTGCAAATATTCAGGGTCTAAAGCCAGCAACAAACAACAAAATACCTTACATCCGTGGACTCCTTACAGAGTCAAATGCTATGTTTGCGGCTTTCACAGAGACCCACATAAGGTATCACTTGGACAATGAAATATGGATCCCTGGCTACAACCTATACAGATGTGACAGAGTGAACAGGCAAAAAGGGGGGGTTGGCCTGTATATCACAGAGTCACTTATATGTTCAGAACTACTAAATGCCTCAAATGATGTAGTTGAAGTATTAGCAGTAAAGATCGAGAATCAAAACCTGGTCATCGTGGTTGTATACAAACCTCCGAATGCAACGTCCACACAATTCTAGGAACAGCTTCTGAAAATTGACCACTGTCTGGAAAATCTTCCAGCTCCTGCCCCCAACATCTTGCTCCTGGGGGATTTCAACCTAAGGCACCTAAAATGGAGGAGCATTGCAAACAATGTGGTAGCAGAGATAACACCAGGAGGCAGCTCAGATGAAAACTCGCACACACATGAACTTTTAAATCTCTGCACCAAATTAACCTTAAACCAGCAAATAGTAGAGCCTACAAGATTAGAGAATACGCTGGACCTCATCTTCACCAACAATGATGATCTGATACAAAATGTCATCATATCAAAAACAATATACAGTTGAACGTCATTTAGCACGATAGTTACGTTCCTGAAAAAGTCGTGTTAGATAATTTCGTGTTAAATAATTAAAAGAACTAATGGGAAAAATAGGGTTACGTTCCTGGGAGTCCCCAAAAAGCCAAACAAGTTTTTTTTAGACCAACAGATCTTACAAAAATAAAAGTGAATATGTAATTGTAGTTCATTATTGTGATGTATTATGTTGTTTTTACTGCTTAAGACTACAAATGTAATAGAAATAATAGTATTTACCTTAAATTGTGGGTGCTGGTGTTTGTGGATGATTGTGAAGAGAGTGGAGAGTTATGCTGTGGCCCTACTGGGCTGAGGTGGATAGTAGAAGTTCTTGAACTGAAGTCGATGGTTGAACTGAGTGTCTAACTTTAAGTCAGTCTAGTCAGTCATTAAGTCAGTCAGCCATTCAGTAAGTCGCAGCCATTCAGTAAGTCAGTCAAGCATTCAGTAAGTCAGTCAAGTCATTCAGAAAGTCAGTCAAGTCATTCAGTAAGTCAGTCAAGTCATTCAGTAAGTCAGTCAAGTCATTCAGTAAGTCAGTCAAGTCATTCAGTAAGTCAGTCAAGTCATTCAGTAAGTCAGTCAAGTCATTCAGTAAGTCAGTCAAGTCATTCAGTAAGTCAGTCAAGTCATTCAGTAAGTCAGTCGTCATTCAGTAAGTCAGTCAAGTCATTCAGTAAGTCAGTCAAGTCATTCAGTAAGTCAGTCAGTCATTCAGTCAGTCAGTCATTCAGTCAGTCATTCAGTCATTCAGTCAGTCAGTCATTCATTCAGTCAGTCAAGTCAGTCAGTCAGTCAAGTCAGTCAGTCAGTCAGTCACAAACTTATGTTTACATCTTTTTATGTGTACAAAGTAACACTTCATTACGGCCACGGGTTATGTCTTGTTTAATATCTTTTTCTTCGTTAATTCAAGATCAAAACACAATTCACTCTTATTCTTCACAAACAGCTGGCTTGTAGCCAGGACTTCTTGACGCGTATGAAATACGTACGAATGCTGGGATAATGGGGTCCGTGGTGGCTGGGTAAGGCGGGTGGTGTCTGCTGAACCACAACAGTAGTAGTAACAAGACTGCTTGTAAGAATGGTTATTTGTTTTTCCTTCCCACAAACTGTAAGTAAGTTTATTCAGGTATACACATATACAGTTACGAAGATAATCATACATAGCAGCATATGTGTAGAGGACCTAGGATAACCCAAAAAAGTCAGAGTGACAGTATTTCCATTGACTGACTTGGGTTATCCTAGGTTCTCTACACATATGCTGCTATGTATGATAATGTATGTAACTGTACTCACCTAATTGTGGTTGCAGGGGTCAAGACTCAGCTCCTGGCCCCATGTATCTGAATAAACTTACAGTTTCCAGGAAGGAAAAACAAATTCCCTTTTCCTCAAAGCATGAGGATTCTTAGGCAGTAAATAACCATGCGCTCAAAATTTTTCCCCTCCTGCCGAACCGTGTAATATCATCTTTAAGTCGTGTAAGATGATAATGTGTCGCAAATCTTAAATCGTGCAATACCGGTAACGTGCAACATAATCTCGTGCTAAATGACGTTCTACTGTACTCAGATCACAATATAATAGAGGTCCAGACATGCATTCGGGGAGCCCAAGATCAACAAAATGTGATCAGCCGCAAGGAGCCTTCTTCAAATTCAACTTCAATAACAAAAACATAAGATTGGACCAAGTAAACCAAGTCTTAAATGATATACAATGGGAAGATACTGTAGCCTAAGCATCACGGATCCTAACCTATGTCTAGAACAAATTAACTCTGTGGCACTTGAGGTTTGCTCAAGGCAAATTCCCTTAAGAAAAAGGAGGAAAAGATGCAAACTAGAAAGAGAGAGGCACTCCCTATACAGGCGAAGGCAAAGAATAACGGAGCAGCTACAAGAGGCCAATATATCTGAAATACGAAGGGAGACACTAGTCAGAGAAATAGCAAACATCGAATTAAAACTAAAGGAATCTTACAGGAATCAAGAAACGCGGAAAGAACTAAAAGCCATAAACGAAATTGAAAGAAACCCAAAGTATTTCTTTTCTTATGCAAAGTCAAAGTCGAGAACACCAACCAGTATTGGGCCCCTACTTAAACGGGATGGGTCCTACACAGATGACAGCAAGGAAATGAGTGAGTTACATAAGTCCCAGTATGACTCAGTTTTTAGCGAGCCGCTAACCAGACTGAAAATCGAAGACCTAAATGAATTTTTTATGAGAGTGCCACAGAACTTGACTGACACATGCCTATCTGACATCACCCTGACACCAAATGACTTCGAAAAGGCAATAAATGACATACCCATGCACTCTGCTCCAGGCACAGACTCATGGAACTCCGTGTTCATCAAGAACTGCAAGAAGCCCCTATCACGTGCTTTTAACATCTTATGGAGAGGGAGCATGGACACTGGGGTCGTTCCGCAGTTACTAAAAACAACAGACATAGCCCCACTCCACAAAGGGGGCAGTAAAGCAATAGCAAAGAACTACAGACAAATAGCGCTAACGGCCCATATCATAAAAATCTTTGAAAAGGTTCTAAGAAGCAAGATCGCCACTCATCTAGATACCCATCAATTACACAACCCAGGGCAGCACGGGTTTAGAGCAAGTCGCTCCTGTCTGTCCCAACTACTGGACCACTACGACCAGGTTCTAGATGCTCTAGAAGACAAACAAAATGCAGATGTTATATACACAGACTTTGCAAAAGCCTTTGACAAGTGTGAACATGGTGTAATAGCACACAAAATGTGTGATAAAGGAATAACAGGAAAAGTTGGTAGATGGATCTATAATTTCCTAACAAGTAGAACACAAAGAGTAGTAGTCAACAGAGTAAAGTCTGAGGCAGCTAATGTGAAAAGCTCTGTTCCACAAGGCACAGTACTCGCTCCCATCCTGTTCCTCATCCTCATATCGGACATAGACAGGGATATAAGCCACAGTGCCGTGTCTTCCTTTGCAGATGACACCCGAATCTGTATGACAGTGTCCACCGTTGAAGACACTGCAAGACTCCAAGTAGACATAAACCAAATCTTTAAATGGGCTGCAGAAAACAATATGAAGTTCAATGATGAGAAATTTCAATTACTCAGATATGGAAAACGTGAGGAAATTAAAATCTCATCGGAGTACAAAACTAATTCCAACCACACAATAGAGCGAAAAACTAATGTCAAAGACCTGGGAGTGATCATGTCAGAGGATCTCACCTTCAAGGACCATAACACCGTAGCAATCGCATCTGCTAGAAAAATGACAGGATGGATAATGAGAACCTTTAAAACCAGGGATGCAAAGCCCATGTTGACACTTTACAAATCGCTTGTTCTATCTAGGCTGGAATATTGCTGCACACTAACTGCACCTTTCAAGGCAGGTGAAATTGGTGACCTTGAAAATGTGCAGAGAACCTTCACGGCACGCATAACTGCGATAAACCACCTCAATTACTGGGAACGCTTGAAGTTTCTAAACCTGTACTCCCTAGAACGCAGGCGGTAGAGATACATTGTTATATACACGTGGAAAATTCTCGAGGGATTAGTACCAAACTTGCACTACCAAACCAAACTTGCCTACGAAAGCAAAAGACTCGGCAATGAAAAGCAGGGGTGCCACTAGCACGTTGAGGGACAACACAATAAGTGTCAGGGGCCCAAGATTGTTCAACTGCCTCCCAGCATACATCAGGGGGATTACCAACAAACCCCTGGCTGTCTTCAAGCAGGCACTGGACAGGCACCTAAAGTCGGTACCTGACCAGCTAGGCTGTGGTTCGTACGTTGGACTGTGTGCGGCCAGCAGTAACAGCCTGGTTGATCAGGCTCTGGTCCAACATGAGGCCTGGTCACAGACCGGGCCGCGGGGGTGTTGACCCCTGGAATTCTCTCCAGGTAAACTGGAACTGGAGTCCTGCAGCAAATGGTTAGTAGACAACAAACTATCGTTACACATCAGGAAAACAGAAGCCATACTCTTTGGCACGAAATATAAACTTAGAAGGGTAAATAATTTTAATGTCCGGTGTAATGGAGAATCCATCACTTCAATTTCCTCAATAAAATATGTGGGAATCCCCTTTGACCCATGCATGTCAGGAGAATTGATAGACTGAATGCCAGACTGAAGTTCCTCTACAGACAAGCACAGTGTCTACCTACTGAGGCTCGCAGGACCCTATGTCTAGCCCTTATACAATGTCATATGGACTACGCTTGCTCTTCATGGAACTCTGCCTTGACACAAATACTGAATGATAAACTGCAAATCACTCAGAAGAAAATGGTAAGATTCATCCTGGACCTGGGCCCAAGAGAACATGTAGGCCAGGATGAATTACAACAATTGGATATGCAGAATATTGAAGACAGAGTAAAACAACTTAAGTTAAATCAAGTTTATAAAATTGCTCACAAACAGTGTCCAGAATATCTTGCTGCCAATTTTGTCAAGGCTGGGAACCAAAGCAGTCATAGTACTAGGGGGAGAGAGCACAACTTTGTAGTACCCACAGTCAGTGGCCAGGCTTCAAACACCTTTTATTGTAGAGCAATAAAGGAATGGCACAGACTGTCTGCACATGTCAAAGCCAGTCACAGCATAAGCCAGTTCAAGAAGAGAACCAAAAGGTACCTAATGAATGTAGCGACAGAAAGGGAGGAGAATGATTTTTTATTTTTTTTTAGCTAACACACATGTAAATGTTAATAACTCTTTTTACCTTATTCCTAGTATACATATATCCTTTATAATATAATAACATATATATCCTACAATGTATAATATTTAGGTACTAAAAGGACCCCAATGGAAATAAGTCACTCTGTCTGACTTTTTTGGGTTATCATAGGTTCTCTACACATATGCTGCTATGTATGATAATCTATGTAAATGTATTTGTGTATACCTGAATAAACTTACTTACTCTCACCACTGCCTCTACCAACACTGCCTCTCACCACTACTGTTCCCCCCACCACTACTGCCTCTCATCACCACTGCCTCTCATCACCACTGCCTCTCATCACCACTGCCTCTCACCACCACTGCCTCTCACCACCACTGCCTCTCACCACCACTGCCTCTCACCACTACTGCCTCTCACCACCACTGCCTCTCACCACCACTGGCTCTCATCACCACTGCCTCATCACCACTGCCTCTCACCACCACTGCCTCTCACCACAACTGCCTCTCACCATTACTGCCTCTCACCACCACTGCCTCTCATCACTACTGCCTCTCACCACAACTGCCTCTCATCACCACTGTCTCTCATCACCACTGCCTCTCACCACCACTGCCTCTCATCACCACTGCCTCTCACCACCACTGCCTCTCACCACCACTGCCTCTCACCACCACTGCCTCTCACTACCACTGCCTCTCACCACTACTGCCTCTCACCACCACTGCATCTCATCACTACTGCCTCTCACCACAACTGCCTCTCACCACCACTGCCTCTCATTACCACTGCCTCTCACCACTACTGCCTCTCACCACTACTGCATCTCATCACCACTGCCTCTCATCACCACTGCTACTGCCTCTCACCACCACTGCCTCTCATCACCACTGGCTCTTATCACCACTGCCTCTCATCACCTCTGCCTCTAACACTGCCTCAACCAATGAACAATCTCACCACCACTGCCTCTCATCACCACTGCCTCTAACACTGCCTCAACCAATGAACAATCTCACCACCACTTCCTCTCATCACCATTGCCTCTCATCACCATTGCCTCTCATCACCACTGCCTCTCACCACCACTGCCTCTCACCACTGCCTCTAACACTGCCTCAACCAATGAACAATCTCACCACCACTTCCTCTCATCACCATTGCCTCTCATCACCATTGCCTCTCATCACCATTGCCTCTCATCACCATTGCCTCTCACCACCACTGCCTCTCACCACCACTGCCTCTAACACTGCCTCAACCAATGAACAAGCTCCAAACACAATTAATTAATTGTGAAATGTTTGGAAGAGCAAGCAGGGTAATGTTCACTGGAGGATAAACAAAGCTAGACTGACTCACGACGCCTGGGCAGACAGGTCTGGTACGCACTTGTTCGATTAACGGAATGTGTTCGATTACCGAAATTGAATTTGTTGTTCTATTTCCGATTTGTTCGTTTACTGAGCTATTCGATTTCCGAGGGTCCACTGTGTGTCAATTTTTATATTGTGGGTGTATGTATCATGTTTATATGTTACGTAGCATGTTTACTATATAATTTTGAAAAAATATCATAGATGGATTAATAGAAATGTTTATATTAGCATAATATACGACATTTAATGCGCCCAAGAGATTATTATATGGCGTCGAGTAAAGACACTCTTAGTGATTTTAATGTGTACCTGCACGCCAGCACAGTGTGTAAGTATATTTAGGTACAGGTACACATAAGTATAATTATCAGAGTACAGTGGTACCTCGGTTATCGTTGGTCCCCAAACTCGCCCTTTTATGTAAGTTTATTTTTTTAAATGCTTTTGTAAGTGTATTTTTGGGGATCTAAAAGGACTAGTCTATTTTACATTATTCCTTATGGGGATAAATTCGTTTGGTAATGGCACTTGAACAGCATTCTGGAGCGAAAAAATATAGTTAACCGAGGTACCACAGTACATATAAAATATGCAATAACTTTAAAACACTTGAAATTTTGGAAAATTTCCAGACATAATAGAGATATGTACTCATGGAGAATGTAAACAAACTGGGTGGGGCACACCATATTTGAAAGACCGCTCGCCATATAGCAAATTTTGGTCATAATTTGAAATCGCCGTATTAGCAGAATGCCGTAAGGCGAAACGCCGTAAAGTGGGGCCCTACTGTACAGGTAATGTCAGATATTGTCATATTGTGTCTCTCGTCAATGGGAGTAGAATTTCTGGAAGCACCAGAATATCACCCATACCCTGGTAAGTCACAGCCCTGTCAATAGAGGTAAATTCCTATTAGCTAGGTATGGGATGGCAAATTCGTATTAGTTAGGTATTGGATTTGATAGATGATTTGATTAATGTGTCAATTAATTAGTCATCAGTCATGATAGTACACCTCTATTCAAGACAACTGATTAATGCCTATGAGGCTTAAAACCTCCAGAAAACTTTAGCAGTAAAACTGATTCCTTGGTCACTTTGGACAGTCAGTGGGAACCCCATTTGGAATATAAATCTAATAAGGACTTTAAAATTACTTTGATATTAATATGATGCATAGGTACTGCCTCATGATATCTGGTGGCTATATCTAAGATAGTAAAGATGTACTGATTACCCGGTTTGGTCTTAGGTGAAGGACTCATACAGTCAATAATCAGGTTCATAGAGGGTTCTTCATCAGCCGGTATAGGACATAGTGGTGCAGGTTTTAGGCAATGGCCAGGTTCCCCTCCCTCCAACTGGCACTTATGACAGGACCAGACATCCTGTTTTAAACTTAGCCAGCCTAAATGCTTAAATATTCCATAAAAGGTTCAGGTGATGCTTAAATGTCTCCCCATAGATGAATTATGTGCTGCCCTTAATATCTGCGACCTAAATTTTTTTTAGGAACAACTAATCTATTAGACAATGAACTTCCTAATAACTCCTAACCAGTAGCCATTTTTCTCAAAAGAAATTTACTTCTGAGGTAATAACAATTAGAAACATTGCATCAGCTTCAAAGATCACCAACTTTAAGGCATGCAGAGAAAGGTCCCGATGTCGTCTTCCTGAAGGTCGTCCCATCAGGCATGGAAGCAAGAGTGTCTCACAATCTTGCTATCCAAGAATAGGAAACCTAGACCAAGGAGCTTTTACTTTATTGCAACGAAGTAGCATGGCTCTGGTCTGCTACCATCGTAAAATAATTTGTCCAACCAAAGGTTGGAACCTCCCAAGAAGGTCAACATTCTCACCCGATTTTCCCTTGCACACTGACCGTGTTACGGCCATAACTGGAAGCAGTTCGGGTTCAGAGCTTTCAGGAGTTATTACAGGATCAGGACACAGTCTGGAAGAAAGAATGTCATTACCTATCAAGAGTATTATGACTTTCAGGAAATTCACCTGACACACTAACAGTTAACCCTTAAACTGTCAAAACGTAGATCTACATTTGTACCGCTAGCGCTCCAAACGTAGATCTACATTTTATTTTTCCTGCCTCCATATTTGGCATGATTGGCCTGAGATGCCTGGTCAGCATAGAATGGGTATTAACACTCGGTGTGTGCAGTGTTAAAAAATCTGGGACTATTTAGTACCTTGTGAGAGCACCAGTTCAATTGAGCACCAGCTAGAGCAAACAGGGGGCAAACACCTGAAATTCACTGATGTCATGTCGTATTAACACTCTTCTTTAAAAGGAAAGTGATATTGACCCCGAGTTTAGTGCCTTTGAGGTGGATGTGGCCACAAGTGGTCAGGAAATATCAAAAACCTTAATAATAACCCATGTGTAACATTTACTGCCCTTTCGGGCCACCTGCTCGGTGGAAACGGCCGACGTGTTGAAGAAGAAGAAGTGTAACATTTGTGCAACATCCTTTCAATTTTGGTACACTGGTAGTGTCATCCTGCCAGAATGTCCTATAACCTATGCCCTAAGTAAAAAGAAATAATTCTGGAACGTGTAATACGCATTCGGCAAGCTGGCTGGCTGATTAGCTGTCTATCTTCGTCTGTCTGTCTGTAT
>WNWK01051433.1:0-12488 GCA_009830355.1 Cherax destructor
CATTGAGTAAGTACTCTTGTATACATGTACCACAATATGTACTCTGTTGTGCACTGTTCTTCCTGTATTACACATGTATATGTGGAGTGCATATGTATTACATACACATCATATGTATTACATGGTATGACAAGGTAACAGAGGTAAGACACGAGAGAGAAGGGTAGGCTGACTACATTTTCTTGTACTGCATTTTCTTGTACCTCACAAGAGGTAGAGGATCAGGCACGTGTAACAGGAAAGGCACTGCAATGGATCAGAGGTAGAGGATCAGGCACGTGTAACAGGAAAGGCACTGCAATGGATCAGAGAATACCTGACAGGGAGGCAACAACGAGTCATGGTACGTGATGAGGTATCACAGTGGGCTCCTCTGACGAGCTTGGTCCCACAAGGGTCAGTCCTAGGACCAGTGCTATTTTTATTATACGTGAATGACATGATGGAAGGGATAGACTCAGAAGTGTCCCTGTTCGCAGATGATGTGAAGTTAATGAGGAGAATTAAATCAGATGATGATCAGGCAGGACTACAAAGAGACCTGGACAGGCTGGACACGAGGTCCAGCAACTGGCTTCTCGAGTTAAACCCCGCTAAATGCAAAGTCATGAAGATCGGGGAAGGGCAAAGAGACCGCAGACAGAGTATAGGCTAGGTGGCCAAAGACTGCAAACCTCACTTGGGGTGACTATAACACCGAGCACGTCTCCGGAAGCACACATCAACCAGATAACTGGTGCAGCATATGGGCGCCTGGCAAACCTGAGAATAGCGTTCCGATACCTTAGTAAGGAATCGTTCAAAACACTGTACACTGTGTACGTCAGGCCCATATTGGAGTATGCAACACCTGGTCAAGCACGTTAAGAAATTAAAGAAAGTGCAAAGGTTTGCAACAAGGTTAGTTCCGGAGCTAAGGGGAATGTCCTATGAAGAAGGTTAAGGGAAATCGGCCTGACGACACTGGAGGACAGGAGGGTTAGGGGAGACATGATGACGACATACAAAATACTGCGTGGAATAGATAAGGTGGACAGAGACAGGATGTTCCAGAGAGGGGACACGAAAACAAGGGATCACAATTGGAAGTTGAAGACTCAGACGAGTCAAAGGAATGTTAGGAAGTATTTCTTCAGTCATAGAGTTGTCAGGAAGTGGAATAGTCTAGCAAGTGATGTAGTGGAGGCAGGAACCATACATAGCTTTAAGACGAGGTATGATAAAGCTCATGGAGCAGGGAGAGAGAGAACCTAGTAGCGGTCAGTAAAGAGGCTGGGCCAGGAGCTATGAATCGACCCCAGCAACCACAAATAGGTGAGTACAATTAGGTGAGTACATGCAAATACAATTTTTATGGTAATTGCAACAACGAAAATAATAATAATAATAATAATAATAATAATAATAATAATAATAATAATAATAATAATAATAATAATAATAATAATAATAATAATAATAATAATAATATATACTAATTAATAAATCAGGCAACAGTAATAATAACATATTAATTTTTTTTTTTTTTTATATAAAATATGAATTAATGGTTGTTGCTATGAACGCTTCCCCTCCAATATATATTTTTTATACGGGTCTCGTGACGGAATAATTTTTTTTCCATGGTGGTGGAATTATGCCTCGCAGTTTTTATTCATAAAATTCGGAATTTTTATTGATTTTTTTTTAAATATATATTTTTTGTGTGTTACTGAAGCTTTATTCAGTTGAGATATACGAGGTATATACAGAGAAATATATTCACCTACTTGTGGTTAAAGGGGTCGAATCGTGGCTCCTGGCCCTGCCTCGAGGACAGAGAGAGACACACACACAACTGTCTCTGTTTGTGTGTCTCAGTTTATATTCACCAAGACATATGTGTCTCTCAGTGTACGTACACTGGCAGCTGTGAACTTCTCAGTATATGTAAATCACGCGGTTGATAGACAAACTAAGGATTTTAATATTTTAGTGGATATGCAAAATAAACAACGAGAACTAACGAAAGGAGAATAACCTCAGTGCTTTCGATCTAAACGACCGTCTTCAGTAGCTGGATCAGTCATCGCATCAACCGTGGCTAGCCAGGAGATTTATAAGGACGAGGAAGAGCAAGACGGAATTATTCTGTGGAAAGAGGTGCCGTTCAGAAGGAAGAATATGGCAAGGTAATGGAATCAGCAGTGTTAGTAAACACCCTCGCTTACAGCTCACTTATACAACTTGTAAGAAAATACAACTCATGGCGTTACCCATGGTATTTACAATGGTATTAACAATGGTATTTCCAGTGGTATTTACAATGGTATTAACAATGGTATTTCCAGTGGTATTTACAATGGTATTTACAATGGAATTAATAAAGGTATTAATAATGGTATTTACAATGGTATTAGCAATGGTATTTACAATGGTATTAACAATGGTATTAACAATGGTATTAACAATGGTATTAAGAGTGGTACTATCAATGTTATTATAATACAGCTACTTGCATATGAAGCAGATTTTATAGAATATTCTTTAATCTTAATTATCCGGAATTACTAATAATCATCCAAGCAAAACTCACTGTGATTTAGCTTATATGTAATGATAGAATGCTGGTGAGGTGATGGCCGGGGACATACCCCGACCCTCACCAAGAACACAGTGTGTGTGTATATATGCTGGCTTTTGCTACGCCAACTAATAAATATGACATACCCTTTGCAGCTTCTGACAAATATTTGCCAATTAGAAGAGAGGAAACAGAAGGGTGATAGCAGGAGAGAGAGTCCACTGGCAGAGTGCTCTAATATCATACACGCACACACACACACACACACACACACACACACACACACAAATATATATATATATATATATATATATATATATATATATATATATATATATATATATATATATATATATATATATATATATATATATATATATATATATATATATATATATATATATATATATATATATATATATATATATATATATACAGTGACTGTTTTCTTCACCTAAACTGAACAATTATGTAAGTGTATTTGTAAGTGCTTTTGTAATGATTTGTCTAAAATGTATCTAATTTAATTTGTCTTATGGAACAAATTGTTCGGTAACATGCACTCAAACTCATTCTAATTTTCCAACGAAACCGAAGGGTCCGTGTAACATATATATTATTTGATAATAATTTTAAAAAATATATATATATATTATATAAAATATATATATATATATATATATATATATATATATATATATATATATATATATATATATATATATATATTATATAATATTATATAAAGTTTTAAAGCTCTCTTTTTTAGTAAATTACTAAAAGGATGTTAAATTTGATGAAAACAGGAAGCTGTGATTTCGTGTATAGGGCAAGGAGGAATAACATCTTGTAGGAGTGCGGAAGAGCCAGTTGTGAGTGTGGGGGAAGTTCGTGAGGCAGTGAGTAGAATGAAAGGGGGTAAGGCAGCTGGGATTGATGGGATAAAGATAGAAATTGTTAAAAGCAGGTGGGGATATAGTTTTGGAGTGGTTGGTGCTATAATTTAATACATGTATGGAAGAAGGTAAGGTACCTAGGGATTGGCAGAGAGCGTGTATTGTTCCTTTGTATAAAGGCAAAGGGAACAAAAGAGAGTGCAAAAATTTTAGGGGAATAAGTCTGTTGAGTATACCTGGTAAAGTGTATGGTAGAGTTATTATTGAAAGAATTAAGAGTAAGACGGAGAGCAGGATAGCAGATGAACAAGGGGGCTTTAGGAAAGGTAGGGGGTGTGTAGAACAAGTGTTTACAGTGAAACATATAGGTGAACAGTATTTGGATAAGGGTTAAGAGGTTTTTGTGGCATTTATGGATTTGGAAAAGGCGTATGATAGGGTGGATAGGGAGGCAATGTGGCAGATGTTGCAGGTGTATGGAATAGGAGGTAGGTTACTGAAAGCAGTGAAAGGTTTTTATGAGGATAGTGAGGCTCAGGTTAGAGTGTGTAGGAGGGAGGGGGACTATTTCCCAGTAAAAGTAGGCCTTAGACAAGGATGTGTGATGTCACCGTGGTTGTTCAGTATATTTATAGATGGGGTTGTAAGAGAAGTGAATGCGAGGGTCCTGGCAAGAGGTGTGGGGTTAAAATATAAAGAATCAAATCTGTAGTGGAGGGAAGGCGGGGTAGGGGTCGGCCTAGGAAAGGTTGGAGGGAGGGGGTAAAGGAGGTTTTGGGTGCGAGGGGCTTGGACTTCCAGCAAGCATGTGTGAGCGTATTTGATAGGAGTGAAAGGAGACAAATGGTTTTTAATACTTGACGTGCTGTTGGACTGTGAGCAAAACAACATTTATGAAGTGATTCAGGGAAACCGGCAGGCCGGACTTGAGTCCTGGAAATGGGAAGTACAGTGTCTGCACTCTGAAGGAGGGGTGATAATGTTGCAGTTTTATAACTGTAGTGTAAAGCACCCCTCTGGCAAGACAGTGATGGAGTGAATGATGATGAAAGTTTTTCTTTTTCTGGCCACCCTGCCTTGGTGGGAATCGGCCGATGTGTGAATATATATACATAATATATATATATATATATATATATATATATATATATATATATATATATATATATATATATATATATATATATATATATATATATATATATATATATATATATATATATATATATATATATATATATATATATATATATATATATATATATATATATATATATATATATATATTTATATATATATATATATATATATATATATAATATATATATATATATATATATATATATATATATATATATATATATATATATATATATATATATATATATATATATATATTATATATGCAATAATTTCGCAAAAATCAATCTGAACCTAACGAAAAAAAAATATATTTCATTGTGTTTCCTTAAGGTACTTTTGGTATAAATTATTTTTTACATTAATATGAATGAAAAACATATTTCTTTAAACGTATAAGAGAAAATTTTAGAAAGGACAATCAGCAATCCTACCATCATGTAAAACAGTTGCAGGTTTCTGTTTCACTCTCACTTGACAGGACGGTAGTACCTCCCTGGGTGGTTGCTGTCTACCAGCCTACTACCACAGGACGTTAGTACCTCCCTGGGTGGTTTCTGTCTACCAGCCTACTACCACAGGACGGTAGTACCTCCCTGGTTGGTTGCTGTCTACCAACCTACTACCACAGGACGGTAGTGCCTCCCTCGGTGGTTGTTGTCTACCAACTTACTACCACAGGACGGTAGTAACTCCCTTGGTGGTTGCTGTCTACCAACCTACTACCACAGGACGGTAGTACCACCCTGGGTGGTTGCTGTCTACCAACTTACTACCACAGGACGGTAGTAAGTTGTTGTCTACCAATTTACTACCACAGGACGGTAGTGCCTCCCTGGGTGGTTGTTGTCTACCAACTTACTACCACAGGACGGTAGTAACTCCCTTGGTGGTTGTTGTCTACCAATTTACTACCACAGGACGGTAGTACCACCCTGGGTGGTTGCTGTCTACCAACCTACTACCACAGGACGGTAGTACCTCCCTGGGTGGTTGCTGTCTACCAACCTACTACCACAGGACGGTAGTACCACCCTGGGTGGTTGCTGTCTACCAACCTACTACCACATGACGGTAGTAGCACCCTGGGTGGTTGCTGTCTACCAACTTACTACCACAGGACGGTAGTACCTCCCTGGGTGGTTGCTGTCTACCAACCTACTACCACAGGACGGTAGTACCTCCCTGGGTGGTTGCTGTCTACCAACCTACTACCACAGGACGGTAGTAGCACCCTGGGTGGTTGCTGTCTACCAACCTACTACCACAGGACGTAGTAGCCCCCTGGGTGGTTGCTGTCTACCAACTTACTACCACAGGACGGTAGTACCACCCTGGGTGGTTGCTGTCTACCAACCTACTACCACAGGACGGTAGTAGCACCCTGGGTGGTTGCTGTCTACCAACCTACTACCACAGGACGGTAGTAGCACCCTGGGTGGTTGCTGTCTACCAACTTACTACCACAGGACGGTAGTACCACCCTGAGAGGTTGCTGTCTACCAACCTACTACCACAGGACGGTAGTACCTCCCTGGGTCGTTGCTGTCTACCAACTTACTACCACAGGACGGTAGTACCTCCCTGGGTGGTTGCTGTCTACCAACTTACTACCACAGGACGGTATTACTTCCCTGGGTGGCTGCTGTCTACCAACTTACTACCACAGGACGGTAGTACTTCCCTGGGTGGTTGCTGTCTAACAACCTACTACCTATCTGTGTTTGTTTATTGTTAAATTATTGTAAACTTATCTAAAATATATTAAGTTGGATTAGGCTAATTTAAATTGCGCGTGTTATAATAAGGTTAGGTAAGTTTTCTAAGGTTCTTTTGGTACAAAATTATTTATTTTTACATTAATATAAAATGAAAAAAAATATTTAAATGTATAAGAATTTTTTTTAGTGATTATCTCATGTGTCTTAGTCTCCGGCTTAATTAATGTAGTTTGGGTTCTTTTATTTTCAAAAGAGTTTGCTACTAGCTTCTGGGAACCATCCAACTGTGGTGTTAACCTTTAACTCTTGTCAGTGCTACAACAGCTGTTGTTCTGTAAGGCTATTCCTGCAATCGTGCTCCGTGAGTGAATGTGGTTTCGCCAAATTGTCCCCTTCAGTTCATGATTACTTCTGAAATTCATGATGGACGTTACCCCCAGGAATCATGCAAGTATTGTAGCTCTTAGAAAAGATATGCTCATTTGAGTATCAGACAGATCGCCGAAAATGTGAGCCTAGCAAAGTCTGGATGGATATAGCATACACAGTAAACTCTGTTACCATCCATAGGATGGATAGAACCTCTTCAATAAACCATGAGCTACTGACTAATGGTTGAATATAGGGAGCACAATAAACTAGCCTCTACCAACCCCATTACTGACACAGCCTAGACGATAAACCTGTCGCTTCTGACAACAATATGTAAATGACATGTACAATACACCTAATACACCTAATACAGCCTATCCCTGTCCCTCCAAGACGATGGATACGAGGTGAACATAAAACTAGGTATACACACCTAAGGTACACGATAGCATTATATGTTATGTTGAAGTTATAGAAGAAAAAGCCAATATTACTCTTGGAATATAATCTCCCTACCCATGAATTCTGTACAGCGTAGGAGATCCGGGTTAATAGTGAGGGATCCTCTAAGTATTGGTCCAACGTGCTGAACCTTGAGTTCCAGCTTCGTGATATTAATTATGAGGGGCAAATTGTATGCTTGTTCCCTCAGACTGTTGACAAACACCGGGTTATTGCTTCTTGTTGTTGCTGGTGGTGTGTTGCTGGTGGTGGTGTGTTGCTGGTGGTGTGTTGCTGGTGGTGGTGTGTTGCTGGTGGTGTGTTGCTGGTGGTGGTGTGTTGCTGGTGATGTGTTGCTGGTGGTGGTGTGTTGCTGTTGGTATGTTGCTGGTGGTGGTGTGTTGCTGGTGGTGTGTTGCTGGTGGTGGTTGCTTGGTTGCGGTGGTGTTGCTGGTGGTGGTGGTTGCTGTGATTGCTGGTGGTGGTGTGTTGCTGTGGTTGTTGCTGGTGGTGGTGTGTTGCTGGTGGTGTGTTGCTGGTGGTGGTGTGTTGCGTGGTGTGTGTTGCTGGTGGTGGTGTGTTGCTGGTGGTGGTGTGTTGCTGGTGGTGGTGTGTTGCTGGTGGTGTGTTGCTGGTGGTGGTGTGTTGCTGGTGGTGTGTTGCTGGTGGTGGTGTGTTGCTGTTGGTGTGTTGCTGGTGGTGGTGTGTTGCTGGTGGTGTGTTGCTGGTGGTGGTGTGTTGCGTGGTGGTGTGTTGCTGGTGGTGGTGTGTTGCTGGTGGTGTGGTTGCTGTTGGTGCTGGTGGTGGTGTGTTGCTGGTTGGTGTGTTGCTGGTGGTGGTGTGTTGCTGGTGGTGGTTGTTGCTGGTGGTGGTGTGTTGCTGGTGGTGTGTGTTGTGGTGGTGGTGTGTTGCTGGTGGTGTGTGTGGTTGGTGGTGTGTTGCTGGTTGGTGTGTTGCTGGTGTGGTGGTGGTGGTGGTTGCTGGTGGTGGTGTTGCTGGTGGTGGTGTGTTGCGGTGGTGGTGTGCTGGTGGTGTGTTGGTGGTGGTGTGTTGGTGGTGGTGGTGTGTTGCTGGTGGTGGTGTGTTGCTGGTGGTGGTGTGTTGCTGGTGGTGGTGTGTTGGTGGTGGTGGTGTGTTGCAGGTGGTGGTGTGTTGCTGGTGGTGGTGTGTTGCTGGTGGTGGTGTGTTGCTGGTGGTGGTGTGTTGCTGTGGTGTGGGTGGTGGTGTGTGTGCGGTGGTGGTTGTTGCGGTGGTGGTGTGTTGCGGTGGTGGTGTGTTGCTGGTGGTGGTGTGTTGCTGGTGGTGGTGTGTTCTGGTGGTGGTGTGTTGCGGTGGTGGTGTGTTGCGTGGTGGTGTGTTGCAGGTGGTGGTGTGTTGCTGGTGGTGGTGTGTTGCTGTGTTGGTGGTGTGTTGCTGGTGGTGGTGTGTTGCTGGTGGTGGTGTGATGCAGGTGGTGGTGTGTTGCAGGTGGTGGTGTGTTGCAGGTGGTGGTGTGTTGCTGGTGGTGGTGTGTTGCTGGTGGTGGTGTGTTGCTGGTGGTGGTGTGTTGCAGGTGGTGGTGTGTGGTGGCTGGTGTTGGTGTGTTGCTGGTGGTGGTGTGTTGCGGTGGTGGTGTGTTGCAGGTGGTGGTGTGTTGCTGTGGTGGTGTGTTGCTGGTGGTGGTGTGTTGTGGTGGTGGTGTGTTGCTGGTGGTGGTGTGTGTTGCTGGTGGTGGTGGCGGTGGTGGTATGTTGCAGTGGTGGTGGTGTGTTGCTGGTGGTGGTGTGTTGCTGGTGGTGGTGTGTTGGTGGTGGCAGGGGTGGTGGTGTGTGTGCTTGGTGGTGGTGGTGGTGTGTGGCTGGTGGTGGTGTGTTGCTGGTGGTGGTGTGTTGCAGGTGGTGGTGTGTTGCATGGTGGTGGTGTGTTGCTGGTGGTGGTGTGTTGCTGGTGGTGGTGTGTTGCTGGTGGTGGTGTGTTGCAGGTGGTGGTGTGTTGCTGGTGGTGGTGTGTTGCTGGTGGTGGTGTGTTGCTGGTGGTGGTGTGTTGCTGGTGGTGGTGTGTTGCTGGTGGTGGTGTGTTGCTGGTGGTGGTGTGTTGCAGGTGGTGGTGTGTTGCTGGTGGTGGTGTGTTGCTGGTGGTGGTGTGTTGCTGGTGGTGGTGTGTTGCAGATGGTCAATCCTAGGGCCGGTGCCGTCTCTGGTACATGTGAACATGATGGAAGGGATAGATACACAGGTATCCCTCTTTGGACACAACACGATGGAAGGGATAGATACACAGGTATCCCTCTTTGGACACAACATGATGGAAGGGATAGATACACAGGTATCCCTCTTTGGACACAACATGATGGAAGGGATAGATACACAGGTATCCCTCTTTGGACACAACATGATGGAAGGGATAGATACACAGGTATCCCTCTTTGGACACAACATGATGGAAGGGATAGATACACAGGTATCCCTCTTTGGAAACGATGTGAAGCTTATTCGGAGAATTAATGTTGACTGTCCCAGGAAAACAGTGATACAATGATGAGTGTCAAGTTATAACTCGACACTCTACTTCCGTCTACTGTCCTCAAATATTCCATTGCTTTGAGTCTTGTCTTAATGCTGGTTAACTGTTTTCAAGTATTGTGTGTTTATTACTCACAGTTACCTTGGAGTGTAAGTGGTAAATTTTAAGAAAATTAACTGAACTTAGGGAATTATACTACGAAGAGAGATTAAAGGCATGGAATTAGACAGCCTGAGAATGGAGAAAGACCAAATTAAATACTTTTATGCCTAGAATGATAAACACAGGATCTGACAGCTCTACAGGACTCTTAGGAAGTGCTTCTCACGTCTTAGGATGTAAACATAAGGAATGAGGGAACGAGGAAATGGTGGACGCAGCCTCAACACATACTTCAAAAGAGTAGATACGAACGGGGTCAAAGAGTGTTAGACATTTTTAGAGGACAGTGACTGTCCTCTAAAAAGGATGGCATCAAGCTGTGAGTCGACCCATGCGAACACATTTGAGGGAGTACAGTTCAATAACCTATTCACACTGCCCCATTGTAGCAGTACAGTGTACTTTGTATGAATGTGTAATTAAAGGTAAGTGATACGGGAAGTAGAAAGTAGCTGTACCTAAAAAAGAGAGAGTAAATAGAAAGAAGGAAAAAAAGAGATGCGAGAGGAAAAGAGGGTGAGAGAAAGAAGAGAGAGAAGAGAGAGAGAGAGAGAGAGAGAGGGTAAAGATAAAGAGTAGAGGAGAAGAGAGACAGAGAAGAGAGAAAGTGCAATGAGGAAGCATATTTAGCTAGGAGATAATAGAGGAAAGAGGCATGAAATGAAGGAGTAAGGCAATGAGAGCAAAGGAAGGGAGAGAAGAGAGAGAAGAGAAGGATGAGAATGAAGAGGAGCAGAGATGGAGACAAGATGGAAGAATTAATTAAATAGCTGATAGGAATTCATCACATCAGTTCATTTGAGACCCAGATGAAATATTAATCTATATATATAAATAATAT
Organism: Cherax destructor; assembly: GCA_009830355.1. Classification (NCBI taxonomy): domain Eukaryota; kingdom Metazoa; phylum Arthropoda; class Malacostraca; order Decapoda; family Parastacidae; genus Cherax; species Cherax destructor. Next base: position 10,639 of record WNWK01051433.1, read on the forward strand.
ACATTCCTGCTTCATTAACTTCCTTATATATATATATATATATATATATATATATATATATATCATTATTTATCGAATAAGAGAGACAAGTTTTCTGGTTAAAAACTTTAAAGACGAACATGTGATGGGAAACCAGAGGTACAAGAAAACCCTTGCCAAGGTTGTGACTGTTAGACATCATTGAAAATGAGTTGGGCAAATATTTTTGTTAGTGGGTTTGGGTTTGAGAAGGACTTGCCTAGCATGGGCCAGTATGCCTGCTGCAGTGTTCTTCCTTTCTTATGTTCTTAATGTCTATAGTTCTAGTACTATACTGACCACTGCTCAGTAGACAGTACCTGCATTTTATATACTAAGCACCAACATTATAAGTAAATTTATGGGAAAATCCTAAAGCCTAAATGAAAGTTCAGAACTTGAGAATTATGAGGTAATCAAGCTGGCTCCGTGAAAGTAAACATTGACTCCAATTCCTCGGATGAGCCCTCTAATGGCGTCCAAGGACTTCCATTAATATAGAGAGTGGGACACAGCAGTGCTGCCACACAACAAACATTAAAAAGTCAAAAAAAAATATATGCAGCATTGTGAGCTGTGCAGAACGTAATGCTGTCTTGCTGTTTCAAGCTTTCATAATCTGGTAAAAATCTTAGCTATAATTCTGATATTGTCCATGGAACAATGTCGAAGTTCCACTTGACTCCTGAAAAGTGTAAGGAGCACCACTGTAATTCCTCCTCCTTCACACACGCACATACATTATATATATATATATATATATATATATATATATATATATATATATATATATATATATATATATATATATATATATATATATATATGCAAGACAACCACTATGAAAAAATAGAAGAATTCCAAGCGCTTTCGTGACTACTCACATTATCAAGGAACTATAAAAGGAAACATGACAAGAAGGCTTATAAAGGGGCAGAATACACCTCACAGTCACATCACACTAACAAAGACTACACCTCACAGTAGCGTAACAACGCACGACTCTGTGAAGAGGAAAATTAGAAAGGACCTGAAACTCTTCCCAAGAATTAGGATTTTATTTTTCATAGTGGTTGTCTTGCATATTTTGATATCACCTGTTTACTGTGATCTTTGCATTATATATATATATATATATATATATATATATATATATATATATATATATATATATATATATATATATATATATATATATATATATATATATATATATATATGCAAAACAACCACTATGAAAAAATAGAAGAATTCCAAGCGCTTTCATGACTACTCACATTATCAAGGAACTATAAAAAGAAACGTCAGAAGAAGGCTTATAAAGAGGCAGAATACACCTCACAGTCACATCACACTAACAAAGACAACACCTCACAGTAGCGTAACATCTCACGACTCTGTGAAGAGGAACATAAGAAAGGACCTGAAACTCTTCCCAAGAATTAAGATTAGTCCAATTTATCATTAAATTCTTCCCAAATTTTATTAATTATAAATGAATCCAATTTATATAAACCAAAAGAAATATTCATATTATTTTCAAAACTGCTTTTAATGAAACATGATTCTATTATATTCCTCTCAGTGGTGACCTGTTCTTAGCTCAGTGAAGACGTGTCTAGTGTACTCCCTGTGGACTGAATCAAGATGCCCCCTATTGAGCAACTTTACCAGCAGCTTAAGGAGGAATTGAGGGTAGCGAAGCTTGAGATACGGCGATTGACGGAGGAAAACAAGAGGATTCGTAGTAGTCCTCCTGTTGTGAGTCCTCAGGTCAAGAAGGTAACCTGGGCAGTGGCCGGACAGCATGGGACGAAGTTGAAGATCAAGAA
>WNWK01051434.1:0-12488 GCA_009830355.1 Cherax destructor
AGATTCATCCAATCCAGCAAGGTAAATCCCTACCTTTTTCATGAGGTCTTTCCCACACAAGTTACTATTATTGGATTTCACTACATAAAACACTTGTGACACCTCTAATTTATTATATCTTACCGGCAAAACCACCTGTCCCAGAAGGTTTATTTTCCCAGAACATGGTTCAATGTGCCCCTTTACTGCCTCTACCCAGTCTTTGGATAAAGTCGAGATGGACGCCCCACTGTCAATCTCAAAGGGTACCTGTTTATTGTTAATGATAAACCCATATTTCTCTGCCTTCATGGAAAACACAGCTTGCCAGAGTGACTAGCTTGCCAGAGTGACTAGCTTGCCAGAGTGACTAGCTTGCCAGAGTGACTAGCTTGCCAGAGTGACTAGCTTGCCAGAGTGACTAGCTTGCCAGAGTGACATTCCACTGGATGGATTACATGCAACTTCTGTGGTAAATTTAGCCTCGCCCCTTGTGCAGGCATTCAGGAATCAACTACACGAGATATTAAACCAGGGAAGTGTTTTTGGGTATGCCCAAATGAAACCGAACTGTGGAATAAAATCACATTGATACTATCCTCTAAGGCATATAAGCTCATCACTTCCTCATCTGCCGAACTATCACCGCCATCCAGCACCTTAATTGACTTTGTTCTAGGATATCTCGGTGACTGCTGTGTCCTTGCTGTCCTGTTTTTTTCAATACTCGATTTTGATACAGCCTTAGGAGACACTTTTGAAAATTTCTCACTACACACTCTTCTCAAGTGGCCTTTCTTATGACACTTATTACAGAAAAAATCTTTAAACCTACAAGTACTACTACTGTGCTGGAACCCACAATGTTTACATTTCACAGCATTAATCACTTGTACCGCAGGAGCAGAGTTCTGATCTGTAACAAATGCCTGTTCCAAGTTCAAAAGTTTGTCAAATAGTTTTGCAGACTGCACACTTTGCAAATCCAAATTTTCTGCAACTAGGTGAGGAAAATATACTTCATCCACCACCGCCATAAACAACTGGTCCCTCACTCTGGGGTCAAATTGTCCCCCAAAGGTACAGTTCACAGCCAACGCTTTTAAATCTGTATATAATTCATGTAAGGACTCACCCTGTCGTTTCTTCCTCTGCTGAAAAGCCAACAAACTGCGGTGGTAGGCTGGTTTCACTGCATAATAACTTTTCAGTGCCACGACTAAGTCGTCGTAACTCTTCGTGTGTGGTAAATCTGGTACACACACATTACCTAAAACACTGTAAGTTTCTGATCCCAGGGACACTAGCAAGAAATTCCTCTTGTTATCTTGCTCTTTAATTACTAAGTGAGCGAAATTGGCTTCCAACAAGCTTAGCCAAAGCTCCAAAGAAATCTTACGTGGGTCGAAAGGTTCCAACCTTCCTTGTGCTGCTGCCATTCTGCCACTTGTTGCTGCTGTATCACTGTTCTGCTGCAATGTCCTCGGCTGGCAATATCCCCACTACTTCAGGCCACAGTGGCCACTATCCTTGGCTCTGATGATCCCATCCTCGTCGCCACTGTAGTGGTTGTAGGTTAATAAAACCCAGAGTAACACTAACAATGTACTCTCCAGGGCCGCTCCATAACAAACAACAACAATAACAAAACAATTATAAATGACTGAACCAAACAAACAGTATTCAATCCTCCTACTGTTCCCAACCCCTTACAGAGAGTGCAAAAATTATAGGGGAATAAGTCTGTTGAGTATACCTGAAAGAATTAAGAGTAAGACGGAGAGCAGGATAGCAGATGAACAAGGTGGCTTTAGGAAAGGTAGGGGGTGTGTAGACCAAGTGTTTACAGTGAAACATATAGGTGAACAGTATTTAGATAAAAGAAAAGAGGTTCTTGTGGCTTTTATGGATTTGGAAAAGGTGTACGAAAGGGTGGATAAGGGGGCAATATGGCAGATGTTGAAAATGTATGGAATAGGAGGGAGGTTATTGAAAGCAGTGAAGAGTCTTTACGAGGATAGTGAGGCTCAGGTTAGAATATGTAGGCGAGAGGGAGATTATTTCCCAGTAAAAGTAGGCCTTAGACAGGGATGTGTGATGTCACCATGGTTGTTCAATATATTTATAGATGACGTTGTTAGAGAAGTGAATGCTCGGGTGTTGGCAAGAGGTGTGTTAAAAGATAAAGAATCTAACACTAAGTGGGAGTTGTCACAGTTGCTCTTTGCTGATGACACTGTGCTTTTGGGAGATTCTGAAGAGAAGTTGCAGAGGTTGGTGGATGAGTTTGTTAGAGTATGTAAAAGAAGGAAATTAAAAGTGAATATAGGAAAGAGTAAGGTGATGAGGATAACAAAAAAATAAGGAAACAGAAGATTGAATATCAGATTGGAGGGAGAGAGTATGGAGGAGGTGAATGTATTCAGATATTTGGGAGTGGACGTGTCAGCGGATGGGTCTATGAAAAACTAAGTAAATCTTAGAATTGACGAGGGGAAAAAGGTGAGTGGTGCACTGAGGAGCTTGTGGAGACAGAGAACTTTGTCCATGAAAGCAAAGAGGGGAATGTATGAGAGTATAGTTATACAAACACTCTTATATGGGTGTGAGACATGGGTTGTGAATGTTGCTACAAGGAGAAGGCTGGAGGCATTGGAGATGTCATGTCTGAGGGCAATGTGTGGTGTGAATATAATGCAGAGAATCCATAGTTTGGAGATTAGGAGGTGTGAGATTACCAAAACTATTATCCAGAGGGCTGAGGAGGGGTTATTGAGATGGTTTGGACATATAGACAGGATGGAACAAAATAGAATGACTTCGAGAGTGTATAAATTTGTAGTGGAGTGGAGGCGGGGTTGGGGTCGGCCTAGAAAAGGTTGGAGGGAGGGGGTAATGGAGGTTTTGTGTGCGAGGGGCTTGGACTTCCAGCAAGCGTGCGTGAGCGTGTTAGATAGGAGCGAGTGGAGACAAATGGTTTTTAAGACTTGACGTGCTGTTGGAGTGTAGGCAAGGTAACATTTATGAAGGGATTCAGGGAAACCGGCAGGCCGGACTTGATTCCTGGAGATGGGAAGTACAGTGCCGGCACTCTGAAGGAGGGGTGTCAATGTTGCAGTTTTGTAGCTGTAGTGTAAGCATGCCTCTGGCAAGAGTGATGGAGTGAATGATGATGAATGTTTTTCTTTGTCAGGCCACCCTGCCTTGGTGGGAAACGGCCTATGTGTTAATAAATAAAATAAAAAATATATCGGAATGAAATCACGAAACAAGTGATTATAAATCATTTACCAAACAGCGGCAGGCCAGGACTCGACCCTACAAACATTGTACTGCCTCAAGAGACAACGCGTCACCTTACCTCTGAGCCAGCGATCGTTCAAAGATCACGCATGTAGCAGAACTACATGTTTTACTCGTGATCCGAGGACACTCGTGGCAGTGGTATCTTCAGCGTCCTTCCGTTTGAATACCCGCCTCAACAAGCAGTGTATATAGCAATGAAATCACGAAACAAGTGATTTTAAATCATTTACCAAACTGTGGCAGGCCAGGATTCGACCCTACGAACATTGTACCGCCCTAAGAGACGACACAATATACGCATCACCTTACCTCTGAGGAGCGATCCTTCAATGACCCCTGCCACGAGTGTCCTCGGATCACGAGAAAAATATGTAGCTTTGCTGTATGCGTAATTGTTGAACATTATGTGCTTAATTGTCCACTTATTGAGGAATATAGAGATAGACAGTATAATAACCTATGTGACATGTCAAGATATCTTATTCATGAAATAAGATGCCAGTTGTACTAAGCAAATTTCCTAAATTTGCTTGTAACAGATAAGTGAAATGTAGATATAAACCCAAATGTACAATTGTTAACCCCTTTGGGGCCTAGTGCCTAGGTATTTTGTGTATCCATATGCTCTTGTGCTACCTTCCACAGGATGGATATGGGGTGCACAATAAACTAGCCACTTCGGTGGCAAAATCTAATCGTAATTGTTTTTTGGCTCTCAAGTGATGTTAGAGTGTAAACTAGGTTACATCTATGATCGGATTTTAACTTGAGGTTTGGTGGCGGGAGGTACAGTGTCTGAAGAATGGGTTACTATGCTGCAGATAGATGCATCATTTTATTTACTGGTGTTCATGAAATATATATAAATAATATAATATTACTAATTAAGAAAAAAATAATTGTTTTACTTTTAAATTAATGTTCGGGTGTATTTATTTTTGAGAATTTGAGAATTTATCGTGCTCTGGCATACTGTGTACCCTCTCCATGTAGATGCCTGCTGACAAAAATTGATCCAGTCAAGGGAGAGAAACCCCTCAGATAGAGCCCCTCACCACCCTCTGCACGTCAGTATCAACAAGCCTATTAATTAAGACTGTTTATAGCAGAAAATTTTAAAAAATAATGTCTCATTGACACAGCTCTGTACAAATGTTTAAACTGCAGCACTTAAGAACATAAGACCCAACATTTCAACGAATCCAAATGTAATAAACATTGGTCAGTGCCATCAACGAACCAACATGGAAATAAGCTTCTAATCTTTTATTGCACTTTCAAAATGCTACTTTGATTCTTTTCAACAAATCAAATAATTATTTTAAGGAAGTCTGAACTAAAGGAATTCAAAACTCTGAATTCATCTCCACTTTACTAGTTTACATAATAATAATTAAAATATTTCGGAAATAAGGGGTAATAATGAATAATAACGCTGTACATAATAAACATACTACCTTCAGGACAATAAATACCTGTTTCAGTATTAATAAAAGGTAAGTACTATAATCTTAAATGATGTCACTGTAGAAATTTGTCTTTGGACTGCCTCCTTGTAAGCTGCCCCCTGGCAAGCCCTGTTGACACCGACACTCTGAGACGCTCCTCTCAGACTCACAAGTGGCTTATGAGACAGATTTCTATATAACTGCATCTGCAAGAATTCCCCACCTACATACACGACTAAAAAGGGGGTGAACTTACTTGATGGAGAAGAAATGTCTCCTAGTCTTCCAGACTCCCTAAGCCTTAGTCCCCTTGAAATCGATGTCATGCCGACAATGCTATGTTCTACAAGAATTCAAGTTGTATTAGTGTCCTGCCTAAAACTCAGAAATCCCAAACTCCAAGGGGGTTATCCTCTAAGCAATATCTAAGCAGTATGGGACACTAGCTTCCAGACTTGTACTTAATAGATGACGTTGGTACATACCAATGTAATAGTGTCCGTCTGCTCGAGACCCACAGATAAACTCACTAACGTTTTCCCCAGAAAACTGGCCAGATACTGAGAAAAAAGAAAGTTATTGTCTTACTGTAATGGGTCTGGATGGAGAAAGATATCCACAGTACTTCGAGATATCTTCTCCGAGATCCCCAGGTCTGATGTTGGTAGACACGTGGGTTGCCGCGCAGCTGTTCACGGCAGTTGTTGACAGAACGGTGTCTAGTCTGAGAAGAAGGAACTAGCATCTCCCCCGCCTAGGTCAAGTGTGGGGCTGCCAGTTCTTCCTAGTTAACATAACCTAATGTTCGCCTATTGAAGGCCTAAACCTACCTATGTTAAGGTCCTAGGGTTACCTTAATATCTAAAGTTGCCTCAATAATCCTAATATTAGTCACTATCTGTACAACTTACCTAGACCTTCCTAGGAGAGTAAATCTATGAATTAATATGTGCAACCTTACTACCTCCGCCAACTAGTGTGTTTGGGGTAGGTGTGTGGGTTCATAAACTCTGAGGACCTCTGTGGTATGTTTAAGGCTTCATACGGCTTATTTACCCTGTGGAACTTGAGCGACTCAAAAAAGTTTCTACAGTCACTATTAATTTGGTTAAATGTATTGAGAATGTTTAGTTAAATGTATTGAGAATGTTTGGTTAAATGTATCGAGAATGTTTGGTTAAATGTATTGAGAATGTTTGGTTAAATGTATTGAGAATGTTTGGTTAAATGTATTGAGAATGTTTGGTTAAATGTATTGAGAATGGTTAAGTAACAGAATAATCTCTTTAAATGTAATAATATAAATATATGTAAAAGGCACAAATTATTTTAGTTCAGAGTTACACTACCCGTAAGATTTCCCCGTTCATTCCTTCTACACTGTAAGCCCACCCATTAAGTCACACTATTAATTGTTTTTATGTCCTTACACTTCCCATTAGGGCAGCCCTTTAGACATCAGAACACAACTCAAGATCCAATGTCCCCAGTGCTACCAGGAGGACCGAAGCTCCTTAAAAAGATTACAGTTATTTGTACTCTATAGTGACTTTCCCAGCTCTACATCTGACTGCCTAAACATGTGAAATATACCTTCCAAATCAGCTGATACCATTTCCTCACAAATTTATATATTATTATTATAATCAAAAGAAGCACTAAACCACAATGGTTATACAGTGCGGACAAATTTATATAAAATTCCTAATAAACACTGAAAAGTCAATAAAGATCTCTTATTCTAAATGGCATAACATAACTTTTAGTTTCTAATATATATATGCAAATAATATTTAATTATGTTGAATATTCCAAAACAAAGTCAGTATCTCTAAAGTGTCAACTACATAATGTTAAATCCTGAATATTACCCTAACTCAAATTTGTCTTAATCAATTATATAATCACCAGAGAACCTTGTAGGTACACACTTATTTAAAACTAACTTAAAAAAAGTAATAAATAAAGGCAGTGTTTTTTCCCCTGTATATTATTGTTTAAACCATTTAAATCATGAGATTTTCAAAACTATGTAAAGTCACAATAACCAAACTCTTTTGCAGCCTTTTCTGGTGTTGCAAAATTGCATAACAGTAAAATTAAAAGTTTACAATATCTGCATAAAAAAAGTAAGTCAGGTTTCATCCAGTATGATCGCCTCACCCCTGGTTGTCTTCAAGAGGGAGCTGGACAGATACCTAAAGTCAGTGCCAGATCAGCCGGGCTGTGGTTCATACGTTGGACTACATGCAGCCACCAGTAACAGCATCGTTGATCAGGCCCTGATCCACCAGGAGGCCTGGTCATGGACCGGGCCGCGGGGGCGTTTGTGGAAACTTTTTTAGTCACTAAAAGTTCCACAGGGTAAGCGAGTCGTTAGGAGCCTTAAACATACCGTGGATCGGCCCTCGGAGTTTATAAACCCACACTCCCAACCAAAACAACTACACACTCCAGCTTTTGAAGGTGACTATTGTGTATATTTTAATTGATAGATTTATTCACCTAGGAACACCTAGGCAAGTTTGTACAGATAGAAACTAATAGTAAGATTATTAAGGCAACGTTAGGTATTAATACTGTAGCTCTAGCACCCTAATATAGGTAGTTATAGGCCTGAATAGGCAAGCATTAGGTTATGTTAGCTAGAGACAACTGGCAGCCCACACGAATCTAGGCAGTGTGGTAGTCAGAAATTGTGACCTACGTTCTTCCCAGACCAGACTCCACACGAACAAGACGTGCTGAGATTAGGCAGCACCCCCCACGTGACCCAACATCTGTCCTGGGGCCACGGAGGAGATCCCGAAGTACCGTGGACATCTGCCTCCATCCAGACCCTGTCACAGTAAGACTAGGCTTTCTTTCTCTCAGTATCTGGCCAGTTTTCTGGGGGAAACGTTAGTGAGTTATCTGTGGGTCTTAGGCGGACGGACGACTATGTGTTGGTATGTAACAGCGTCGTCTCCTAAGTTCAAGTCTGGAAGCTAGTGTTACTTACTGCATATATTACTCAAGGGATATCCTAGTAACCAGGGAACTATGAGGTGCAGACAGGACACTAATTACACCATCTTTTGCAGACAAAGTTTCTTCACTGCACATGGTGTTAGGAGGGGTTATATATAAGGAAGACCAGGACACATAGCCACCCTTTTTTTCCAAGTAAGTAATCTCCCTTCTAGTATTGTGTAGGCAGTGTGGGGTTCCCCTTACTGCAATTAGCTAGAAATTTGTACCATAGCCACTTGTAAGTCTGAGAGAAGTGTCTCAGAGTGTCGGTGTCAACAGTACTTGCCCAGAGTGCAACTTACAAGAGGCCAATCCAAACAAGTTTCTACAGCGTTGATCCCCGGAATGCCCTCCAGGTAGACTCTACGTAGCCTCCAGGAAGACTCATCATAGACTGTGGCGTCCAGCTGAATTACTCAATTTCTCCCAGACTCGTCTCGTAAATAAATTTTTAATGGCTAGTAACTGATAATTTGCACTAATGACATAAGATACACCTATAATCCTAATTTATCCTTCAATGTATGAATAACTAAAAACTTTTAAGGATGTGTGTTCACTATAGTGAACATTCTCGATTGTTAAATATGTCAATTCAGTGACCTATAGACTGTCAAAATAGTTAGCAAAATTCCAGTTCACTCATGTTGGTTGCATTTCTAAACCACATTAAATTAATAGTCAGAACATTATTGCATGATTCAAAAGCTTAGTTAATTATTTGAAATTTGTATTCATTTGTAATTTGTAATACAATCTAAATATTCTGAACTACCTCACTATTGTAATCTATTTAATCATTTGAAATTTGTAATCTGTAATATACATTAAAAACTAGTAGTAGTCTGCCTGAAATGCCTAGCATGCCCAGGCATGCTAGGCATGTTAATGGCCATCTTTGTAATTATATTGTCTCATAAATGTAAAGCACACATTGTAGTCCTTACAGAGAAATAAAATAATCTGAATCTGAAACTAGGACCAGCTTGAGAGTCACTGGACCCCTGTCGCACAACATAACTGTCCAGAGTGCTCTGTTTCTGGCGACTAACATTTTCCTGAAGTGGGGCAAGATTCTGTCACTGAACATGTTGCAGTTATGGCTTGTTTCAGATTGCTCAGGGTGGTATTTTTCAAAAAAAAACTTTGCAGCCTATTCTACATTACAAACATGTCCTTAATCACTGAAGAAGGCACCTTCTTCACTCCCTCTTTTTCCTCCTCCTCTGAAGAAAATTCCTCAACTGTGGTCTGATGCTGTTCCAGATGAAGCTCTTCCAGTTCTTCAGTGGTTAGCTCTTCCCTGTGGTCCTCCACCAACTCTTCCACATCCTCGCCACTCACCTCCAACCCCAGGGACTTCCCCCAATGCCACAATACAGTCCACAACAGGCAGAGGGTCAGCAGGGTCAGGGTCAGCCTCAAACCCTTCAAAATTCCTCTGGACGACACATTCTGGCCACAATTGTCTCCAAGCAGAGTTCAAAGTCCTGGAAGTCACTCCCTCCCAAGCCTTACCTATAAGGCTTATGTATTGGAGGATACTGAAGTGATCTTTCCAGAACTCTCTTAGGGTCAACTCAGTGTCCGAGGTCACTTCAAAAGCACTTTTGAAAAACTGCTTTGGGGTAGAGTTTTTTGAAGTTAGAAATGACCTGCTGGTCCATGGGCTGGATGAGAGGAGTGGTGTTAGGAGGCAAGAACTTCACTGTTATAAAACTGAAGTCCCTAGACAATAGGTCTACCAAGTTTGGAGGATGAGCAGGAGCATTGTCCAGTAACAGAAGGCACTGGAGTGGCAAATTATTTTCCAGGAGGCATTTTTTCACACTGGGGCCAAACACTTCATGGACCCACTCTTTGAAAATTTGCCTCGTGACCCATGTCTTATTATTAGCTTTCCACAACACACACAATTTATTCTTGATGACATTGTTTTTCTTGAACACGCTGGGATTTTCAGAGTGATACACCAGTAAAGGCTTCACATTAAAATCCCCATTAGCATTACCACAAAACAAGTTAGCTTGTCTTTCATAGGCTTATGTCCTGGCAGTGCCTTTTCCTCCTGCATGATGTAGGTCCTCTTTGGCATTTTCTTTCAAAAGAGGCCTGTTTCGTCACAATAGAACACTTGTTGGGGTTTGAATTTTTCAGTCTCTACGTACCCCTTAAATTCCTGCACGAATTTTTCAGCTGCACGTTTGTCTGAACTTGCAGCCTCACCATGCTTTACCACACTGTGTATACCACTAACTCGGGGTTCCACTATACTGGTTTTGGGAAGCACAATGAGTTCACCATCACTCTGAGCACTGAAACACCCCCAAACCATGAGCGAGTCTGGGTGTTTGATGGTCACACAGGTGTAGCATGGGCCTAGTGGGTCACTACCTCTGGGCCGGTACATGTCTTCCACGGTTACAGGTGACGGTGAAGATTGCTTCATCACTCCAAAATACTTCAGACCACTGTTGAGGAGTCCAGTGAAGATATTTCTTTGCATAATCCAGCCTCTTCCAGTTTCTTTTGTGGCATGGAGGATCGGTTTCTTAACCTGGCGGTGACTACTGTTGCCCAGTTCTGACTCACGTCTGTTAACAGTTCTTACAGATACCTCTGAGAGAAAATGTGGGTTCTTTTCTTTCAGTTCTCTAGCAGTTATCTTAGGTGTACTCTCTAACTGCTTCTTTAATACAGTTAAGGTACGAACAGATGTCTTCTTCGAGGGGCCAGGCCAAGGTTTGGCAGACGGTAACTCGACACCGCCACCAGCCTTGAAATGCTGCACCCAGTTCCTCACTGAATGCTCACACACACCAACATTCTCCACTATTTCTTTCGTCTGGTGCCCAGCTTTGTGAAGCCCTGTGATTTGAGCTATAGTTTCAGGTTTAAAGACTTCCTTTTACCCATAATCAAACCTGTATATCCCCAAAACCAAAGGGAACACAAGACAAAAGATGGTGCGGATGAGAGACAAAAGTGCAACACTTCCTCTCACCATGGTAGCCATGTGAACACTGAGGAGTCACTGTGGAGTGTGGCGGCAGGCCGTGACGTCATGCTAACGGCTGCTACCCAGCATAATGCACTGACGATAAAAGACCCCCTGTATGGTAGGCCCTTGATTTTCAACACGGCATTATGCCGGGGTGCTCACCCGGCATAATACTGTGACTAGCACTGTAAGACATAAGCAGAGCTTATCAGTGACAGATCTGTCATTCACTGTTATTCCAATAACACCAACTAGACCATGCCCATCATGCATAAATGTTGTCTCAACATGTCCATCCATATACAATTCCGTGGTCCTTCTTTGTGATGCTAAATGTGCTTTCCTTTAGAAATCTTTCCAATGTTTCTCCATGCACCTCATGGCTTGATCTGAGATAAATGCGGCTATACCTGTCATAATGAAGGTGATCTGCAGCAAAGTAGGAGGAAATCATTCAGCTGACTTTCCTGTAAATTCACTTCTAATGAACATAAATAATGCTGGAAAAATAAACACATAAGCAGTATAATGTGATCCTTTATTGACAACGTTTATTAAATTTATACCTTTTTACCTCCTCCCACCATCACTATTCAGAACATCCACCATGCACTCTTTCCATCCACCTTGGATAAATACACTCATTTGGACTGCATTTCCTGCATTACATTTATGCCACATACACACATATTCAAAGGGCATCTCCACACCTCCCGTTTTTAAAAAATTCCCCCAAAAACTTATATTCACAAAAAAGCACCCAAACCAATAAGGGCAATTCAGAATTTATGGCACAGGTGAAAAAGATGATAAAAAAATGGGAAAAGGCAGAGGTGTTGAAGGACATTGGGACAAGAAAGAAAAGTCAGAGGATTGCACAGTTCCACACAGTTAGTTAAGACTAGGGGTTCAGCATTAACCCCTTTTTTGGGGGGCCAGAGGCCAAAATTTCAGAGGGGGCACCAGTGTTCCCAAAAATTTAAAAAAAAAAATTTTTTTTTCTATTGAAATGGTAGAGAATCTTTTTTTGAAGGTAATAAAACAAAAAAAGAAATTTGATTGGGTGACGAAATTATGCTCCGGGAAATTTTTATTTTCAGCGATATTTACCCCCATCGGCGATTTTGCCGACTTTGACTTCCCCTTTTTGGCCACTTCATTATTCCAGTGACCAAATTCCCAAACTATTTCAATAGTATTACTTATATTCTATCGATTGGGGAACAAGAAACGCCCGTCAACTATTTCAACCCAAAAAAGTGATTGGAAATTTGGGAATTTAGCCAATTTAACTCAAAGTTCAAAAAAATTCCCCCTTTTAAAATAGGGGGCAGAATAAACAATGCAGGCATTCCTTCCTTTAAAATTTCCTCTGTTCATTAGGGAAGTTTTCAGTCTTTACAAAAGAATTTTCCCTTTTTATTTTTTTCACATAATGAATTTTTATTCAAACCATAAATGGAAGATTTACTTTATGCAATATTGAATAATTGTACAAAAAAATCACCACATTTTTGAATGTATATTAGACCCACCAACTGGCGCGTATTAGACGGGGAGGGCATTTGTTTTTCCTTTAACATCGGCAAAAAAGGGGCATTTCCCCTACTTTGAGCTCGGTTTCCGGCCCTTTTCAAACTAAAACCAATCAAAAAAATCTCTATATCTGTAATATATCTTCCATTTTATCAAATGAGACCAAGAAATCGCAAATACAAGTATAAAAAAATAAACGTATTATT
>WNWK01051435.1:0-12488 GCA_009830355.1 Cherax destructor
TACAGTCATCACACTATGAGCGGGAGTATGTGTTGGGACGTAAGATCATCTTCATCTGTACAGCAAGAGGCAACCCCAGACCCAGCATCACCTGGTACAAGGATGGTGTTGAACTCTATGCTCACAACTACTTCCAGGTATAAACTCTCATCTCCGTCTACCAGGTACATCTCTACCTGTGTATTGGGTACTTCTACATTTGTGTATTAGTTAACACTACCTCTGATTATCAGGTGCCTGTCTACCTGGGTACTAGGTACTAGGCTGTTGCTGCCTAATACTTGGCCGAGGCAGTAATCCGCTTTCACACTGAAAACTTCTACACTTGTTCCAGTAATTTTTCTGATATGTGTTAGTAACAGGTTGAATAGTCTGGAACAAAGGATGATGACACGGTGTCTCTATCTGTGCACATGCTCCCTACTTTTCACTTCCTCCCAATATTCATATTAACTATCGTTGTTAGGGTAGTGTGGGTTTTGGACTCGGCCTTCAATGCTTTCCCAGTGTATATTATCAGGTAACGCTTCTTTGCTCAAGAGACTACATTCAGAGTACTCAAGGTGTTTACATTACTAAAAAATGATTTACTGGATTCAACGGACAGTAAATGATGCCTTGAATGGAGACTTCAACAGCGAGAGCCCAGGTGATCACAACAGTGAATTGTAAACACCTCTAGGTGAGGTGAACGTTAATAACAACAATAATAATAGTAATAATAATTTGAATGTGTGTAAGTGGGTAAAGCAATGTGAACGTTGTTCTGCTCTTGAGACGGGAGAATGTGTCGCAGGATCTAATCTTGGCTGGCCGCAGTTTGGTAAATGTTTCAATACCACTTGTTTCGTGGTTTCATTACTATATATATAAATATAAATATTTATATATATATATATATATATATATATATATATATATATATATATATATATATATATATATTGTGTGTGTGTGTGTGTGTGTGTGTGTGTACTCACCTAGTTGTAGTTGCAGGGGTCGAATCATAGCTCCTGGCCCCGCCTCTTCACTGGTCGCTACTGGGTCACTCCCCCTGCGCCATGAGCTTTATCATACCTCTTCTTAAAGCTATGAATGGATCCTGCCTCCACTACATCATTCAAACTATTCCCTTCCCGACCACTCTGTGACTGAAGAAATACTTCCTAACATCCCTATGGTTCATCTGAGTCTTCAACTTCTAACTGTGTCCCTTGTTGCTGTGTCCCATCTCTGGAACATTCTGTCTCTGTCAACCTTTGTCAATTCATCTCAGTATTTTATATTTGTTATCATGTCCCCCTATTTTCCTGTCCTCCAGTGTATGTGTGTGTGTATGTGTGTGTATATGTATGTGTGTGTATTTTGTGTATGTTTGTGTGTATGTGTGTGTGTATGTGTGTGTGTGTGTGTGTGTGTGTGTGTGTGTGTGTGTATGTGTGTGCACTCACCTAGTACTCACCTAGTTGTGGTTGCAGGGGCCCAGTCATAGCCCTGGTGTATATGTGTGTTGTTAGTTACCATTTTGTCCTAGGCACATGTCAATTAGACACTAGGCCTGTTGTATGTATGTGTGTGAAGGAAACACTTCGAAATGTTTCTGCCCCACCGGGAATTTTGTGTGTGTGTGTGTGTGTGTGTGTGTCTGTCTGTCTGTCTGTCTGTGTGTCATGCCAATAGGCAAGCGAAAATTTGTGTATGCAGTAATTTCGGAAAAAATTATTCTGAACCTAACGAAAAAAAATATATTTCAATGTGTTTGTTTATTATTAAATTATTGTAAACTTATCTAAACTATATTTAGTTGGATTAGGGTAAATTAAACTGCACTTGTTATAAAAAGGTTAGGTAAGTTTTCTGGTTCTTTTGGTACAAAATTATTAATTTGTTACAATGAAAACAATATATCTTTAAACGTATAAGAAAAATTTTTAGAAAGGACTTAATTTTAAATGAGTTCTTGCTGATTGCCCAAATTTTTACCTATTAGGTACGACTTTTTGTATATATATATATATATATATAATATATATATATTCAACAAGTCGGCCGTCTCCCACCGAGGCAGGGTGACCCAAAAGAAAACCCCCAAAAAAGAAAATACTTTATCATCATTCAACACTTTCCCACACTCATACATAATCACTGTCTTTGCAGAGGAGCTCAGATACGACAGCTGAGAATAGTCCCTCCCAGCTGTCACTATCTCAGACCCCTCCTTTAAAGTGCAGGCATTGTACTTCCCATTTCCAGGATTCAAGTCCAACTAAATCAATTAACTGGTTTTCCCCTGAATCCCTTCACAAAATGTTACCCTGCTCACACTCCAACAGCTTGTCATGTCCAAAACCATTAGCAAAGCAGGCAAAATTTCAAACACTGATCTCCGGCCGAAGGAGACTCGAACCTATGAACCTTGCAACAAGGTTCGCAGTGCTTCCGACCGTCCCAAAATTTGGGACCAATCCCTTTGGCGTCCTAGCATTGTAAAATCTCTAGTTGTGTCGATGCATGCAGGGGATGAGATGAAAAGCTGTAAGCCATCTGCCGGGAAAGCTGGCTGCCTTGGATCAACGTCTAGCGTGAGCTGGGCGCCAAGGTATTGGCCCAGTGTGGTACGGTCGGTAAAGCACTGCGAACCTTGTGGAAGGTTCTGGTTCTGATCTTTCGGCAGAATCAGTGTTTTATATATATATATATATATATATATATATATATATATATATATATATATATATTTTTTTATATATATATATATATATATATATATATGTATATATATATTTTATATATTATATATATATATATATATATATATATATATATATATAATATATAAAATATATATATACATATATATATATATATATATATATATATATAAAATATATATATATATATATATATATATATATATATATATATATATATATATATATATCAAAAGATCACAGTAAACAGGTGATATCAAAATATGCAAGACAACCACTATGAAAATAGGAATTCCAAGCGCATTCGTGACTCTCACTTTATAAAGGAACTAAAAAAGGAAACATGACAAGAGGACTTATATAGGGCAAGACTACCTCACAGTCACATCACACTAACAAAGACTACACCTCACAGTGGTAACATCGCACGACTCTGAAGAGGAAAACAAAAAGGACCTGAAACTCTTCCCAATAATTAAGATTAGTCCAATTTTCATTAAATTCTTCCCAAATTTTATTATTAAAAAGAATCCAATTTATATAAACCAAAGAAATATTCATATTATTTTCAAAACTGCTTTTAATGAAACATGATTCATTATTTTCCCTCTCAACCATGGACTTGCTTGATACAACCTTCTCAGCATTTTGAAAATCAATTGGATGGTTAAAATCTTCACATGAATAAATGAGCATTAGAATCTTGTCCAGTTCTAATGCTATATTTATGTTGTTTTAATTTAGTTAAAGATTTTTTACCATTTTGGGACCATAATAAACTTTATCGCATTTTTTACAGGAATCTTATAGACACACCCGCATTTTTGGGGGAATTTTATAAAAAAGTTTTTTTCTGTATCAAGTTTTTTAAATAAAACTTTGATTTTAAAAATTTTTAAGAAAGGAAGGCAAAAAAAACCCCAATTTTTTGGAAAGGGAAAACCCAACATTTTTTTGGGAATAAGGTTTTTTTCCCCTTTTTTTTTTAAAAAAAGTATTCCTAGCTTTTTTTTTAAAAGTTTTAAATAATTATGTTTCAGGTATTTTAAATCTTTAAATATTTCATAAATTTTAGAGATTTCTTCATCTATGAACTCGGGACTAAAAATAGTAAAGTTTCAAAAATTGAAGAAAAAACCGACACTTTAAACCCCCCCTTTTATGTGAAGGTTTGTACATAGGAACAATTATTTGTAGGTTTTCTGTAAATTTTTAAATTTTAAAAAATGGTTTACCCTTTAAAAAAAAACCCCTTCCCCCAAAAAAAGGGCAATTTTAATTAAAAATTTCTTCGGAATTCAAAAAGCAAAATTTGAAAAAAAGATTTTGAAAAATTTTAGATGATTTTGAAACCTATTCTAAACTTAGAAAAATCCCCTTTGAAACTGTTAAAGAATTTTAATAAAACAATAAAACATCTATTGAAGGGCAAAAAATGAATTAATTAAAAATTTACTTTTACTAATCCATCTTTACCTTATTTTTTATGGATTAATAAAAAACACAAACCTGGTAATCCTGTTAGACCAATTATTGTCCTTTTAGGTTCAGTTTTTTATAAATTTTTAAAAAGGCTTGTTGGGTTTTTTGAGCCCAATTTTTGGAAAATTTTAATTTTAATTTTAAAAAAAAACTTTGATTTGTTGATTTAGCACCTTGGGCTGGGGTTTAAATTTTCAATATGGTTAGTTTTGATGTTACCCCCTTTTTTACAAAAAATTCCAGTTGATGATTTACTAAGTTTCCCTTTTCTGAAGAACTGGTTAATTATGATTTACCATTTTTCCCTACTATCATTAAACTTATTAAATTTTTTATTGTTGATTTCAAAATTTGTATTTAATGAGAGTTTTACACAAGAAGTTTGGTTGGGAATGGGAACCTTTTACCTGTTCTTTTGTAACTTATATATGGAATTTTTTTGAAACAAGATTGCTTAACACTATCCTTCCCAATAGAGCTAAGTGGTATAGATATGTTGAATATTTTTTGCCTTATGCCCCAAGAATGTAGACATAAACCATTTCCTTTTTTTAAATTAAATAGCTTAGCTCATTCTATAAATTTTACTTTTAATTCCAAGTAAATAACTCATTGCCCCTTTCCCAGATTTTTTATTATTAAGGGGAAATTGATTTTAAAATTTTAAAAAATTTTTTGAAAACCTACAAAAAATTGTTCCTATTACACTATTACTCTTCACATCAAATAGAGTTAAAGTGTCGGTTTTTGAAAATAAATGAATATTTCTTTTGGTTTATATAAATTGATTTTTTATAATTAATAAAATTTGGGAAGAATTTAATGATAAATTGGACTAATCTTAATTCTTGGAAGGGGTTTCAGGTCCTTTGTTTTCCTCTTCCCGAGTCGTGCGATGTTACGCACTGTGAGGGGTAGTCTTTGTTAGGGGATGTGACTGTGAGGTGTAGTCTTGCCCTTATATAAGTCCTCTTGTCATGTTTCCTTTTTTAGTTCCTTGATAATTTAGTAGTCACGAATGCGCTTGGAATTCCTCTATTTTTCATAGTGGTTGTCTTGCAAAATATATATATATATATATATACTCCACCCTTGAATGTGCCCGGCGTTAGGGAAAATATGTCTAGTGTTCTCAGTATACAACTAACGTCTTTGGGGATGTATAGGTCTAGGGGGTTGAGAGTTTAGATGGCTTCCTGGGAGGCTGCCTAGACGACAGGGGTTCAAATCTCGGCGAGTCGCAGTATTTTCTTTTCTTGCTTAAAAGCTGCACAGATCTGAGTTTTTCTCAGATCGTGCAACTAATGCACAGATCTGAGCAAACTCAGATCTTGGGAACATATTGTCTTCAAAGATTTGTTATTCCATGAATTAAGGAAAGATCCCGAACTTCACCTTTGAAAGCAGACAAAGCAAATATGATAGTAATTATGGACAAAGTAGATTATAGGAAAATAAATAACATATTAGAAGACAGGGAACTGACGTGTCCCTAAGACAGGAGGGGCACTGTGGGACTGATCACCAACTACGTCACGTCTTTCACCGCCTCCAGTAATTATTCTCTGTATTGGAGTGATAAAGTCATTAGTTGGCGAAAAGTCTTTACAATGACTATAACCAAGAGACGCGCGTCTTGTCGCTTCATATAATTAAAATAATGCACCACGCCTACACTAATATCCAATATAGAAAGAGAACGTAGAAGAATGTAAAAAGGGGAAAAATAGGGTACTAAATTACCTCAAAAACAAGACTTTGTCAAACAGAGGAAAGGTAATGTTCAGGGGAAGTTACCCAGAGAAGGTGGAGGTGGAGGAGGAAGGGGAAGGGAGGAGCAGCAGCAGAAGCAGCAGAAGCAGAGGCGGAAGGGCCCCAGCAGAAGCAGCAACAGAAAGCAGCAGAAGCAGCAACAGAAGCAGCAGCAGAAGCAGAATCAGCAGCAGCACCAGAAACAGCAGCACCAGAAGCAGCAGCACCAGAAGCAGTAACGGCGGCCGGCGGGTGCTGCTTAAATATTCATCCGGACGACAGAAACAATTCTACGAAAGTGATAAATAAAAACCTAAATAATTCTACACACAGGTGAAATCCAATTGTACAAATGGTCCATTAATTAGAGGAGGTTCATAACCTAACCATGAAAAACACGAGTCAAATTTTATGATCAGAATAAGTTAATGTTCACCATCAATCAGTATAAGTTAATGTTCACACCAATCACAGTATAAGTTAATGTTACCATCAATCACAGTATAAGTTAATGTTCACCATCAATCACAGTACAAGTTAATGTTCACCATCAAACACAGTACAAGTTAATGGTCATATCAATCACAGTATAAGTTAATGTTACCATCAATCACAGTATAAGTTAATGTTCACCATCAATCACAGTATGTTAATGTTCACCATCAATCACGTATAAGTTAATGTTCACCATCAATCACAGTATAAAAATTGTTCACCATCAATCACAGTATAAGTTAAGTTCACCATCAATCACAGTACAAGTTAATGTTCACCATCAATCACAGTACAAGTTAATGTTCACCATCATATAAGTTAATGTTCACCATCAATCACAGTATGTTAATGGTCACCATCAATCACAGTACAAGTTAATGGTCACCATCAATCACAGATAGTTAATGGTCACCATCAATCAGTATAAGTTAATGTTCACCATCAATCACAGTATAGTTAATGGTCACCATCAATCACAGTATAGTTAATGGTCACCATCAATCAAGTATAAGTTAATGGTCACCATCAATCACAGTATAGTTAATGGTCACCATCAATCAGTATATGTTAATGTTCACCATCAATCACAGTATAAGTTAATGTTCACCATCAATCAGTATAAGAATGGTCACCATCAATCAGTATAAGTTAATGTTCACCATCAATCACAGTATAAGTTAATGGTCACCATCAATCAGTATAAGTTAATGGTCACCATCAATCAGTATAAGTTAATGTTCACCATCAATCACAGTATAAGTTAATGTTCACCATCAATCAGTATAAGTTAATGTTCACCATCAATCAGTATAAGTTAATGTTCACCATCAATCAGTATAAGTTAATGGTCACCATCAATCAGTATAAGTTAATGTTCACCATCAATCAGTATAAGTTAATGTTCACCATCAATCAGTATAAGTTAATGGTCCCATCAATCAGTATAAGTTAATGGTCACCATCAATCACTGTAATAAATGTTCATCATCAATCCACTAAAGGAAAACAGCGGAGAATACAAAAAAAAAAAAATTTCCCTCTGTTTGCCTCCCAAATCATTTATCTGATAAACCATACCAGGGTGGGGTTCGGCCGCGGTCAGAGTCTAAAAACTCCAGACCGTCGCGTAAGCCACTGGGTCAGCTAGCTTCAATAAGATTCATCCAACTAGGTATATTTCTACACCATAGGAAGGTTAGCATAAGCACCACTGTGTCCACCAATGCAAGTTTTACAGACGAATCTCACTGGCCCAGTGGCTTGTGACGGTCTGGAGTTTTGAGACACGACCACGGGTTCGAACCCCACCCTTATTTTGTTTGCAATCGTGTCATTACGATTTCGTGAGTCATTTATCTGATATAAGCAATGAACCTGCAGAACTCTGAAGAGACAGCAGACATGCCCTCACATACAGCACCTGGCCCACACATGCAGCACCTGGCCCACACATACAACACCTGGGCCACACACGCAGCACCTGGCCCACACATGCAGCACCTGGGCCACACATACAGCACCTGGGCCACACACGCAGCACCTGGCCCAACATCAGCACCTGCGCCACACACCAGCACCTGGCCCACACATGCAGCACCTGGGCCACACACGCAGCACCTGGGCCACACATACAGCACCTGGGCCACACGCAGCACCTGGCCCACATCAGCATTGGGCCAACACCCGCACCTGGCCCACATGCAGCACCTGGGCCACACCCCAGCACCTGGCCCACACATGCAGCACCTGGGCCACACACGCAGCACCTGGCCCCACATGCAGCACCTGGGCCACACACGCAGCACCTGGCCCACACATGCAGCACCTGGGCCTGATTCATGGGCTCTTGTTTATGAGAAGTGGAAAAATCCACTCGCACGAGAAATCCCCGAGGCCTTAAAAAATGCAGACATAACTCCTCTGCACAAAGGAAGAAATTAGTTCTGGGAAACAATTACAGACCAGCGGGACTAACATCACACTCCATAAAACTCTCAAAGGCCTTGTAATGAGGTTCCAAATTAATTTTCTTTTTCTTAAAAACGCATGACCAGCACAACCGAGCCAACATCCTTTACCTTTGATATACAATTGATGAGTTTCGATTGTTTTTCTATTCACGAAGCCAGACCTTGGGCAAGGCTCGTCTGGTGCTTGTTTGGTCAACAAGTCAACTTGTTTGCTGATGTTAGCCCGCTGACCAATATTTCCATACAGCCTGGTTGATCGGCACCTGATAGATATATTTGCCCATTTTCCCTCTTGAAGACTTCCCCACTTGTCCCAGCAGTGTTTTTGATATCTTCTGGTAAAGATGTTGAATAGTCTGGGGCCAGGGACGTTGATGTAATGTTCCTTATTGTTGCACTTCTGCTTTTTTACTGGATTGATTTTGCACTTCATTTTCTCATTCCAGTATGTTGTTATGGCAGTGTGCATTCTCTCTCATTCCAGTATGTTGTTATGGCAGTGTGCACTTCATCTCTCCATTCCAGTATGTTGTTATGGCAGTGTGCACTTATCTTCTCATTCCCGTATGTTGTTATGGCAGTGTGCACTTCTCGCTCTACCCGGGATGTTGTTTGGCAGTGTGCACTTCATCTCTTTCATTCCAGTATGTTGTTATGGCAGTGTGCAGATTTGGGACAACGCCCTCAAGTACTTTTCATGTATACATTATCATGTTTTCTATCTCTAATGCGCTCCAGTGAATACATATTTAGTACTAAGGCGTTCTCGTAATTTAAATGCTTTATTGGCTCTAAATGGTAAAATGATCTCTCTATCTGTTCCAGCTCTAATGTTCTGCTGCCTAAACGAGGCCGTTGTTTTATAAGTTCTCATTATTCACCCGGTTATCTTCCTGGCTGTCGTGACATTACCTTATTGTGTTCTTTGAAAGAAAGGTAAACCCACATAATTATTCCTAAGTCTTTCACACGTTCCTTTCGTTCTAATCGATAATCTTCCTGAGGAATTAGAGAGGAAAGATCATGCTTGTCATATCTATTAAATCATTACGACGTGATTAAGGCGCGGGAAAAAAATATGAAGATGTGGTGTACATGTATTTTGTAATGTCATTTGACGAGTGTCATCAAGGAGATATAGTACGAAAAATTAGGGGGTAGTAAACATAATAATCTAGCCTCAGCAAAGTAAAAAGCTGAGTGTCTCAAAGCACAGTCGGGCGCCTCTACTGTTTCTCACCCTCACAGCAGCACACACAGTCGTGGCGCCTCTACTGTTTTTCACCCCCCAGCAGACACACACACAAGTCGTGGCGCCTCTACTGTTTTTCACCCTCACAGCAGACACACACACAGTCGTGGCGCCTCTACTGTTTCTCACCCTCACAGCAGAAAACACACAGTCGTGGCGCCTCTACTGTTTCTCACCTCACAGCAGACACACACAGTCGTGGCGCCTCTACTGTTTCTCACCTCACAGCAGACACACACAGTCGTGGCGCCTCTACTGTTTCTCACCCTCACAGCAGACACACACACAGTCGTGGCGCCTCTACTGTTCTCACCCTCACAGCAGACACACACAGTCGTGGCGCCTCTACTGTTTCTCACCCTCACAGCAGATACACACATCGTGGCGCCTCTACTTTTCTCACCCCCACAGCAGACACACACACAGTCGTGGCGCCTCTACTGTTTCTCACCTCACAGCAGACACACAGTCGTGGCGCCTCTACTGTTTTTCACCCTCACAGCAGATACACACAGTCGTGGCGCCTCTACTGTTTCTCACCCTCACAGCAGAACACACACAGTCGTGGCGCCTCTACTGTTTCTCACCCTCACAGCAGACACACACAGTCGTGGCGCCTCTACTGTTTCTCACCCTCACAGCAGATACACACGTCGTGGCGCCTCTATTGTTTCTCACCCTCACAGCAGACACACACACAGTCGTGGCGCCCCTACTGTTCTCACCCTCACAGCAGAAAACACACAGTCGTGGCGCCTCTACTGTTTCTCACCCTCACAGCAGATACACACAAGTCGTGGCGCCTCTACTTTTCTCACCCTCACAGCAGATACACACAGTCGTGGCGCCTCTACTGTTTCTCACCCTCACAGCAGACACAAACAGTCGTGGCCCCTCTATTGTTTCTCCCCCTCACAGCAGACACACACACAGTCGTGGCGCCTCTACTGTTCTCACCCTCACAGCAGACACACACAGTCGTGGCGCCTCTACTGTTTCTCACCCTCACAGCAGACACACACAGTCGTGGCGCCTCTACTGTTTCTCACCCTCACAGCAGATACACACAGTCGTGGCGCCTCTACTGTTTCTCACCCTCACAGCAGACACACACAGTCGTGGCGCCTCTATTGTTTCTCACCCTCACAGCAGACACACACAGTCGTGGCGTTTCCTACTTTTTCTCACCCTCACAGCAGACACACACACACAAAAACAGCAACCACAACATTACTTGCAGATGATGCCAAATAGGCATGAAAGTTACCTCGGTAGAAAACACGGACAGGCTGCTAGGTATATAAGTAAAGTCTTCCAATGGGCAGTAGAGAATAAAATGATTTTCAACGAGGACAAATTCAAACTGCTTCGATATGGTAAAAAAATAGAATTAAAAAAGGGCCACTGTATACATAACACAGGATGATCATTTAAAAGAACATGGTCGCCAAAAACCTGAACTTACGAGACGAACTTTATGACGACGTTTCGGTCCCTCCTGGACCACTGTTAAGTAACAATGAGGCGAAGAGGATAGAAGCTGTGAAATAATTAATAACAATATAATAGTACTATCAGAGATAGTAATTCGTAGCAGAAGTACATGAGGAAAAGAACGAGGAGCACTGAAGAAGATTTACAAGCTCAAGCAGGACAGAATTACATTTCAAGGCACTTTTTAAACACTTGTCCCGAAGGGGCAGTGAACTGCAGTAGGGTAACTGCCAAAGCTGGCAAGAAAATGAAGCAAGAAAGGGAAAATCAAAAGTCAGGAAAGAAAGGAAATGTAGAAGGGAGGTCAAGAGGAAAGGAGAGGAGGCGGCG
Organism: Cherax destructor; assembly: GCA_009830355.1. Classification (NCBI taxonomy): domain Eukaryota; kingdom Metazoa; phylum Arthropoda; class Malacostraca; order Decapoda; family Parastacidae; genus Cherax; species Cherax destructor. Next base: position 11,487 of record WNWK01051435.1, read on the forward strand.
GCGGTGGTGGCAAAAGGGCACGTTAAGTCACGTGTGTTCTGAAGACCCACTGGGAAAAGTATTGAGAAAGGCAGGCGCTTTCAGAAACAAAGTTAGGGGAAAATTCGTCATAGGAAATTTTTGATAGGCTGATTCAACAAGAGGAAGGGTATAGTAAGGATAAAGGGAAAGGGTAGTACCGTAGAGGATGAGGGAAGGTAGTACCGTAGAGGATAAGGGAAAGGGGAGTACCGTAGAGGATAAGGAAGGGGAGTACCGTAGAGGATAAGGAAGGGTAGACCGTGAGGATAAGGAAGGGTAGTACCAGAGGGTAAGGAAGGGAAAGTAGAGGATAAGGGTAGTACCGTGAGGGTAAAAAGGGAGTACCGTAGAGGGTAAGGAAGGGAAAAGTAGAGGGTAAGGGTAGTACCGTAAAGGATAAGGAAGGTTTGTACCCTTTGAGGATAAGGAAGGGTAGTACCGTAGAGGGGTAAGGGGAAAGGGGAGTACCGTGAGGATAAGGAAGGGTAGTACCGAGTCTGGGGTTTACCTGGGGAGAGTTTCCGGGGGGCCCCCGGGCCCGGTCTGTGACCAGGCCTCATGGTGGATCAGGGGGCCCAATCAACCAGGCCTTACTGCTGGTCGCACGCAGTCCAACGTACGAACCACAGCCGGCTGGTCAGGTACCGACTTTAGGTGCCCGTCCATTGCCTGCTTGAAGACAGCCAGGGGTCAGGGGCTTTATACTAAATTAGATGAGGTGCATAGATGAAGGTATTTGGGCTGGTAGGCAGGGCCCACTAGTGGAAGCAGGTCATGCCCAAGGCTGGGTCAGAGGTTTGTGACTGGTAGGCAGGACCCACTAGTGGAAGCAGGTCATGCCCAAGAGCGGGGCAGAGGTATTTGGGCTGGTAGGCAGGACCCACTAGTGGGAAACAGGTCATGCCCCAAAAGCTGGGTCAGAGGTATTGTGACTGGGAGGCAGGACCCGCTAGTGGAAGCAGGTCATGCCCAAGAGCTGGG
>WNWK01051436.1:0-12488 GCA_009830355.1 Cherax destructor
AGAACAGATTTTATTGCGAAAAATGTTACAATGAGTCGTACAAAATGGTCATTATCTGGCTATTTTATACAATGCAATTAGCTAATCAGGTAATACATGAGAAATATTTTGGCCTAAGCATCAAGTCACAATTTCTTGATGCTGCAAGTTACATAGTTATTGATATTGTCTTGCATCTGTTATGTGTTCAACATACACATTCCTTGACCATTTGACTGTGTCGCTGATACCCTCGTGTGGAGAGTCTCTTCATCAAGATGTCGTTCCTCGGGTCGTAGCTCCCTAGTGATCCGACGACAAAGGCCTCGACAGTCACTCGGCGATAGTTTCCTCTCATCTCGGCTGCGAGTGGTGCATATTTCTCCTCCTTCCTCTTGCGTGCCTCTTCAAACGCCTCGAATCCATTTTCGAAGGGGCATGTTACATCAATGATTAATGCTTCGCTGTCCTTTGCAATGATAAGGTCAGGTCTTCCCGTCTCTCCGGTGTTGGCGACTCGTTGATTCTCAGCTACAATCCTCCAACCCCGGCCCCGGGCTGCTGTCTTGATCCGGTCCACTAGAGCATTGTGTCGGCGTCTCATCGCATCAGAATGTCTCCAGCAGTGGTTCAGGACGTGTGGCAGTGTCTCCATGCCCCTGCATCGCCGGCAGCGACGGTCTGCTTGTGCCACGCGGCGTGCCCTGTTGAGTGGCAGCAAGTTGAGTCTTGCACGGTGGATGAACCTCCAATCGGCAAAGGTCATGTATGCTCCTTCCCTCATGAAGTGTGAAGAGGCTCGTTCAAGGGCGACCACTCGCATTACCTTCCCTTGGTCTGGTTTGTCTTGGAGGGTGTAGTCTCGAAGGCAGCGATGGTGATTCCGGATGGAGCGGGCAACTATCCACCTGTGCTTCCTTCCCAATGATTTGTCCCAAGTTAGGCCAATAGTCCGACTTGTGCCATCATACGACCATTTCACACCAAGTCGACCAGAAGCATCTCTTGCCCTTGACCAAAGAGTCTGATGTGCGGCTGATCGTCCTGGTAATTCTTCTTTAGACAAGAAGGCGCTCGCATCTTCCATGCATGGCTCCCGCTGGGTCCGTCGTGCTGCAGTCCGCTGGCAGTCTTCCCGGGCAATATCTCTTGTGTCTGGGTCCGGCGAGGTAAGGAGTTTAAAGGCCGTATCCACAAGGAAAATGTCCGAGTCTTCTGCCGCAGAAGGAACACCACAGGCACCTGCGGCGGTGCTTCCGTATATGTATTCATTGGATGCACGGGGTTGTAGATATAACGTCTTCTTGATCAAGGGCCGCAGTGCATCATCAAGCTTCTTCCAATCGGTTTTCCTAAGTTGCCACGTTCTCATTGCAAATACAGTGGATGGCAGCACAAATGTCTTCAGGGCGTCGAGTCGTTGCCAGGGCGCTAGCTTGCTCTCGAGGATGAGGGTCCCCAGGTCAATGTACCCATCTATTGCAGCAGAGTCAGGCAACAGGTGAAACCCAACTGGTCGCCCAAGAATTTAGACTGCTGTCCGTCTTCAAGTGTCATAATCTGTGTGGTGCCCACTTGAAAGTTGGTTCTCCGCATCCCACGTGGCCTTGTCCCAGACATGTGCATAGATGCACACTTGTTGGGATTGATGGTGAGGCGGAGCTCATTGCATGCCTGTGTGGCAACATTGAGCAGCCCCTGTAAGTGTGCAGGCGTCCATGCGATGAGAGTGATGTCATCGGCATAAGCAAGGCATGGGTGCTTGAGTGTGGGGTCTGCAGTCAGCCCGGCTGCGATGATCTTCCTCAATATCGCCTCAATCCCGATGTTGAATAGTAGCCCGCTTATTGGGCAACCCTGTCGTACTCCACGCCGTGCTGGTATGTCGCCAGTCTCGCCAGAACTGGTCATGATTCTGGTAGAGTTCCCTTGAATCACTCCTTCGATGATCTTCTTGAAGTCGTCGCCCACACCCATGCGTTCGAGAGAGGCAACTATCACTTCCGTTGGGATTGATCCAAAAGCATTGTTGATGTCGAGTGTGGCAATGCAAATGTCAGCATTCCCTCCTCGGGCCTCGTCAAGGTAATGTTGCAGGAGGTAGTTGTGTTCAACTACCCCGTCGCTCGGCATGAATCCTTTCTGGGCGGAGCACAGTACGTCGTTGTCGGTCACCCACTGCCTGAGACGGGCGGCCAGGCATCCCGTGTAGAGTTTGTAGATGGTCCTGCACAGGGCGACTGGTCTCCAGTTGGAGATATCATCCAGGTCCCCACTCTTGGGTATGAGTATCGTGCGGGATGATTTCCACTCCTGGGGGATGCGGCCAGTTCGCAGGCAGATGTTAAAGATGGCAGCCAGTACTCTGCATCCCGGATCCGCCTGTCGCCAGTTCCGATATGTGATTCGGTCGTCGCCTGGGGCGGTGTTCTCTGCTTTGGCGAGCCTTGCGTCTACCTCCCTAGGTGTAAATGGGTGTAGCTGCAGCTGTGGTCTCTCCTCGGACGGGGCGGGAATGGCATCCACCCATGCTGGGTCAGGAGAAAGTTCTTCGTAGTCCCTTTGCCCCTGTTGGAAGTACTCCTCCACCCTTTCCCTGGCGATGGAGCAGCGGGTTCCCTCTCCTTGTGTTATCAGGCGCACTGCCCTACGCCTGTTTATCTTGTATAGGCGTTGTATCACTTTGCAGTCATTAACGTCTATTGTCCCTCGACCTGGTGGAGTCTGGTTTGGGCGTATGCTGATGGAGTTGGCGCGCTGTACTTCATCGGTCACCTCGCGTGTTAGTTCCACGAACCTTTCCCAGTCCGGCTGTTGAAGGACATCAATCAAAGGTTCGAGGAAGGGCTCCAGAAGCCAGTCTTCCTCTGCTTCATCTTGGATGGGTCTTCTCTGGCTGGCGTCTTCGTGATCGACTCCTGGAAGCTGGGACTGGTCGTGGTGTTGAGATGACTCGTCTTCGCTCCGAGGTTCAGTCGCAAGATCCTGAGTCCAGCCTCCTCTCGCCTCAGCGTTGTCCTCTCCCGAAAGCTGCGTCTGGTCAATGATGGCGGCAGGACTCATGGGCACCGGGGAGGCGATGGTAGCAGGACTCATGGGCGCAGGGAAGAGAGTGCAGTAGGACTCATGGACGCAGGAGAGGCGGCTGTGGCCGCAGGACTCATCTCTGGGGAGGATCTCTGTAACGGGGATAGGTTGAGGGTGGTTAGAGTGGGCATGGAAGGGAGTAGGGATTGTGTAGATGAGTGGGAAGTCCTCGTCTGGGGAAAGTTGGGGCATCAGGCAGAAGGATGGAGTAAGTGCTTGGTGGGGTGGGGGGGAAGGTGTGTTAAGAGAAGGCATGGGAGAGTAAGAAAAAGTCGGTGTTGAGGGTGAAGATTCTGGTGAGGAGTGAGCAAGAGTCAGTGACAGCAAGGGAGTTTGGTACTGGGTAGTGGGTGCCGGTGGTGGGGAGGTGGGTTGGGAAGAATGTCGAGCACTGTGTGAGGGTAAGGGTGGGAGGTGGGAAAAAGTGAGGCTTGGTGGTGATGAACTCTCTTGTTGTAGTCCCAGGACGTCTGGTGAAGGGGTCTGCTGCCGGGGGTCATCTGGCGAAGGGGTCCTCTGTTGGGGGTCATCGTGTGGCGGGGCCCTCTGATGTTGGCTTGGGATCCTCCGTTGTTGGCCGGGGGCCCTCTGACGTTGGACAGCAACACCTCTCGCGTTGTTGATCTCTGGCAGCTTGTCGTTGGTGGGCAGCCATGTGATTCTGTCTTCCTTTCCTGGATGGAAAAGCTTCATGACAGCCATCGTAGTCACAGGTGAAGATCAACCGGTGGTGGTGTTGCAGTTCAGGGGGCTCCCTCCTCAACTGAATGTTCCTCTGGCACCTGTGCAGTGTTGGGTGAAGCCCCAGGGCTCTGTTGCAACCAGCACATTCATTGGAGTGAGAAATGATGTTGAGGAGGTGTGCAGCCTGTAGGTGTCTGATCAGAGACTGCCGAAGGTTCGTCCATACTGGACCGGCGTTCGACCATCCGCAGTTCTCAGTGCACCTAAAGGATTTAGGTGCTGGGAACAGGATGGTTAGGTGGTCATCTTGGCGGCGTGGTTGGTTGTCTACCCCGTCTTCCTGTGGGTTGTTGGCAGGCCCGTCTTCTCTGTTGTGGTCGCCGGGGTCGTCGTCTTCTCCGTTGTGGTCACTGGGGTCGTCCATGTAGATCGACCCACCATCCGCAAGGCGCCTGGAACCTGATGGTTAGGCAGGCATCTTGGCGTGGCAGCTTCCTGGTGGAGCGGCCCAGCCCGTCTTCCTCTGGGTCGTTGAGGGGGCCCGTCTTCCGCTGGGTCGTTGAGGGGCCCGTCGTCCTCCGGGTCGTTGAGGGGTCCGTCGTCCTCTGGGTCGTTGAGGGGTCTGTCGTCCTCCGGGTCGTTGAGGGGCCCGTCGTCCTCCGGGTCGTTGAGGGGGCCCGTCGTCCTCTGGGTCGTTGAGGGGGCCCGTCTTCCGCTGGGTCGTTGAGGGGGCTCGTCTTCCGTTGGGTCGTTGAGAGGCCTGTCTTCTGCGCTTATGATTGGGTCTCCATGAAGATTGCATGTGCACAACCTTCATTCCAGCATCCTTGGTAATCAGGTTTCATCCAAGAGAAGGGTATCTTCAATTTCTTGGATCAAAAGTGCTTCACCAGTATCAAGGTACTTTACTCTTGTACAGGTTAATGAGTGGAACAAGCTGTTAAATACCACTACTGAAGACAATTCCCTGAGGAGCTATTTACTGTAAGATTGTGGTTTGGTAAGTGAAGAGAGACCACTCCTCCCCCCACCAAGATCTGCTGGACACTAATACTACACTTTGATCTTAGCCAAAAGGGCGAGAACAGATACTACACTTTGATCTTAGCCAAAAGGCCGAGAACAGATACTACACTTTGATCTTAGCCAAAAGGCCGAGAACAGATATACTACACTTTGATCTTAGCCAAAAGGCCGAGAAATTATACTACACTGCATTCTAAGCCAAAAGGCCAATTAATTAATACATGAACTTTATTCCTCCCCGAGGGGAGTGGACCGATCCCGGAGGTACTGCAATACCGGGCCGATCCGCGGCAAAGGTGGAGCAAGCCCCTAGCACTTCGCCATGATCCAAAAATCAGTTTAATATCGAAGATCCCACATGGGGATCGTATCAGATATTAAGCTGATAAGAACAGATACTACACTTTGATCTTAGCCAAAAGGCCGAGAAGCGATAACAAAATTTTCTTTGAGGAAAAAGTAACCAACTTTAACATAGGACAATATGATAAGAGAGACTTAGTGCAAGAAAGACATTTAATCGTTCAAAGAAAATGGAAGAAATATTATTTAGTTTTTTCTTCCCAACACTTTTATTTGTGTTTCTTTATATATTTCACGTACAATATACTTTTTGTTACTTGTTACTTTACTGTTTAATTTTTAAAATTCTTCAGTTCTACAAATGTTCGATGTTTTGTGAAGGCATTTAACAAAGTTTTAGTTTCCCCCCAAAGACATTACACTTATCATTTTCAAAATTGTTTTGTACACCAGTTCACATATTATTGTAAGTTCTTTATTTAAGTGACAGTAGAACAATTACTATAATACAGGATTAATAATTATGCCTATTTATTACACGATGACAAATATTCCTTTAATTCTCTTTCCAATAGTGATCACTTCACGGGTAACTATACCAAAAATTATTTCTGAAACGAACCCTTTATAACTCAACCTCTCATTAGATTAGTTTTATGTTAAATTTGTTTACATTTCAAAATACAATTTTACTCAATAATAGTAGCCTGGTAGGCAACACTCGCGTCATACACTGATATCCCGAGGTTCGATCCTGAAGACAGAGTAAAACAACTTAAGTTAAATCAAGTTTATAAAATTGCTCACAAACAGTGTCCAGAATATCTTGCTGCCAATTTTGTCAAGGCTGGGAACCAAAGCAGACATAGTACTAGGGGGAGAGAGCACAACTTTGTAGTACCCACAGTCAGTGGCCAGGCTTCAAACACCTTTTATTGTACAGCAATAAAGGAATGGAACAAACTGCCTGCACATGTCAAAGCCAGTCATAGCATGAGCCAGTTCAAGAAGAGAGCCAAAAGGTACCTAATGAATGTAGCGGCAGAAAGGGAGGAGAATGTTTTTTTATTTTTAGCTAACACACATGTAAATGTAAATAACTCTTTTTACCTTATTCCTGGTGGCCCGGTGGTCTGGCGGCTAGAGCTCTCGCTTCACACACGGAGGGCCTGGGTTCGATTCCCGGCGGGTGGAAACATTTCGACGTGTTTCCTTACACCTGTTGTCATGTTCACCTAGCAGCAAATAGGTACCTGGGTTGTTAGTCGACTGGTGTTGGTCGCATCCTGGGGGACAAGATTAAGGACCCCAATGGAAATAAGTCAGGTCAGTAGAGACCTCACTTTCCTAAGAAACAACATTATCCACAGCTTGGATGATGACCATGCCAAACACTGGCAATCCCTCATCCAGGTTGCTGAAACACACCGCATTCGGGACCCAAAGAAATTCTGGACTTTCATCCGGAAGGTTACAGGAGTCCCAAAAACAGCACACTTCCAACACATAACACACAACAACATAAACATTACGGACCCCACCCAAGCAGCACATGCCTTCAAACACATATGGGAAGACATTTTTCACCCCCACCCTCCTGACCCAGCCGCAATACAACATTCACAAGCCGTTGAACACTGGGTCTCCACACAACACATCACCAGCCCTGACCCTATCATTCAGCTCTCCTCTCTCACCTCCACCTCTATTCTAAACACTCCTTTCTCCCAACCAAATGTCAAATCGCTAATCCTGAAGCTTCCTCCAAAAGCACAAGGAGCCTCTGGTCTCTCATCACATTCTCCGTCACCTCCCCGACTCTGTTATCTCTGCTCTTACTAACCTCTACAATGCATGCCTTGCATCTGGCTATTTTCCTCCCCTTTTCAGATTTGCTATTGCCACTCTCATTCCCAAACCGAACAAGGACTCAACTGACCCTAAGAACTACAGACCGATTAGCCTTCTTGAAACCCTAGGTAAGACGTTTGAAAGACTCGTTAATAAAAGACTAAGGACTCACCTAGAGACAAACCACCACCTGACAGACCGCCAATTCGGCTTCCGCCAACACCGATCTACACAAGCAGCTCTTAATATCATTTTAAACTATATTCAGATTAATAAGGCCCAAGGACGTACAACAGCCCTCGTTGCTATAGACGTGGAAAAAGCTTTTGACACTGTCTTGCACTCAGATGTACAAGCTATGTAAACTTTTTGACCTTCCCCAGAATGTCAAAAAATTACTATGCAACTTCATTGATGGCCGTACAATGCGAATTAAGTTCAAAAACTCTCTCTCTGATTCTTTTACCCTTCAAGCTGGAGTCCCCCAAAGATCAGTGCTCTCTCCTACCTTATACATCATTTACACTAACGACATTCCTGACCCAGCTCACTGCACCACACTCACACTGGCATATGCAGATGACATTACACAAGTCATAGCACATGAACAATGTAGATATCTATCACTCAGAACACAACGAGGTATAGAGGTATACAACGAGGTATACAGGATTAGTGCATGGGAGATCCTCTGGCGTATTAAAACTATTCCCAACAAATCTAAGATTACATATTTCTTTAAAAGAGGAAATCCCCAACCAATGCCTGTCTACCTCAGAACTACCACTACACGAACACCCATTCCACGTACACGCAACACTACAGTCCTTGGAGTTACCTTGGACTCCAGACTGAGAATACACACCCACATAAACACTAAAAGAGTTATGGCCAGTAATGCCCTTGGTAGACTGTTCAAGCTCAGAGACTCGCACCCAAACACCAAACTTCACCTGTACAAGGCTCTCATAAGACCACTTATCACATACACACTTCTTGCCTTCTCTCTTGCTGCCAAAACAAACATCTTGAAACTGCAACGAATACAGAACCGTTCATTGCGATGGGTGCTGGGAACGAAGTGGGATGACTTCGCCACAACAGGACCGGCACCACGGCTTTGAACGTGTTCTGGAAAGAACTCAGTGACAGAAAAATAGACCGAATTGAAACCTACCAAGGCACTTGGACAACCTTTCTAGACGATGTCATCAGACAGCCAGACAACAATCTAAACCTTTCTCAATCTATCAATAATCCTGCTCCTCCTCCTCTCTACACCTAATACTATGCCTTTTATCTAACTCCTAACTTCTACCCTGCCCTCTGCAGGGGTGGACCTTGAAAGACGTCCTTTTTTTTACCCAGCAACATTCCACGTATCCCCCACAATCGTTGCATTATCAGAAGCAGTACAAATAGCAAACCAGCCATGACGTTATGGCTGCCGCCCACAAAAATGTCCGTGCCTCCCGAACTAAGTCCAGTACACCCATTGAGCAACTTCAACATGCAGATCACCACCACTCCAAGAACTACCTCATCTATGCCAACCTACGCTATGCAGCTGGGTTTAGCCCTGGCTCTTTCCCTTCACCTAATCACAAACTCCTCTCACCTACTATTCTTCGTCTATCAAAATCTCCTTTTCACCCGTCATGGGTCTTACCTGAGAGAAAGATAAGATTTCCGGATTTTTAACCCCGGAGAGTTAGCCACCCAGGATAACCCAAGAAAGTCAATGCGTCATCGAGGACTGTCTGTCTTATTTCCATTGGGGTCCTTAATCTTGTCCCCCAGGATGCGACCCACACCAGTCGACTAACAACCCAGGTACCTATTTGCTGCTAGGTGAACATGACAACAGGTGTAAGGAAACACGTCGAAATGTTTCCATCCGCCGGGAATCGAACCCGGCCCCTCCGTGTGTGAAGCGAGAGCTCAAGCCACCAGACCACCAGTCTGACTTTTTGGGTTATCCTGGGTTCTCTACACATATGCTGCTATGTATGATAATCTATGTAACTGTATGTGTGTATAACTGAATAAACTTATAAGGAAACGCCCAATGTTTCTTAGTAAGATTCCCATTCACCTTGCAGTAAGTAGGCACCTGAGTGTTAGTCATCTTACACCTACTGTCCCCATTCATCTAACAAGGAAGTAGGTAACTATACACAAATACAGTTACATAGATTATCATACATAGCAGCATGTGTGTAGAAAACCTAGGATAACCCAAAAAAAGTCAATGACTTATTTCCATTAGAGTGGAAACATCAGACATGTTTCCTGACACCGGTTGTCTGTTCCTCCATCAGTAAAATGGGTACCTGGGTGTTAGTGGACTGGTGTGGGTCGCATCCTGGGACAACATTGACCTAATTTGCCAGAAATCCTCTGCATAACAAGCGGCTTTCTATATAGTAGTATGTCATTAATGTCAGCTATGGTCTGTATACCTTGTACATGTACTTGTAGTAAATAAAGCTATATTATTATTATTATTATTATAAAAAGACACAGTCCTGGATGATGCACTGCTTTTCTTGGGTTATCCTGGGTGGCTAACCCTCCGGGATTAAAAATTCGAAGAAAATCAGAACATATCTTTTTTTATAAGCTGGTTTCCTTAAAAGTAATACTTAACCCATTTTGTCCTATTTCATTATAAAGAATTCCTTCCAAAACATAATCTATACTATAAAACGGGATGGGTCCTACACAGATGACAGTGAATAACTAAAGTCCCAGTATGACTCAGTTTTTAGCGAGCCGTTAACCAGACTGAAAGTTGAAGACCTAAATGATTTTTTTATGAGAGTGCCACAGAACCTAGGAGACGCAAGCCTATCTGACATTACCCTGATGCCACATGACTTCGAAAAGGCGATAAATGACATGCCCATGCACTCCGCTCCAGGCCCTGACTCATGGAACTGTGTTCATTAAGAACTGCAAGAAGCCCCTATCACATGCTTTTAACATCCTATGGAGAGGGAGCATGGACACTGGGGTCGTCCCGCAGTTACTAAAAACAACAAACATAGCCCCACTCCACAAAGGCGGCAGTAAAGCAATAGCAAAGAACTACAGACCAATAGTATTAACGTCCCATATAAAATCTTTGAAAGGGTTCTAAGAAGCAAGATCGCCACTCATCTAGATAAACATCAATTACACAACCCAGGGCAGCATGGGTTTAGAGCAGGGCGCTCCTGTCTGTCCCAACTACTGGACCACTACCACAAGGTCCTGGATGCTCTAGAAGACAAACAGAATGCAGATGTTATATACACAGACTTTGCAAAAGCCTTTGATAAGTGTGACCATGGTGTGATAGCACACAAAATGCGTGATAAAGGAACAACAGCAAAAGTTGGTAGATGGATCTATAATTTCCTAACAAGTAGAACACAGAGTAGTAGTCAACAGAGTAAAGTCAGAGGTGGCTACGGTGAAAAGCTCTGTTCCACAAGGCACTACTCGCTCCCATCCTGTTCCTCATCCTCATATCGGACATACAGGGATATCAGCCACAGTGCCGTGTCTTCCTTTGCAGATGACACTCGAATCTGCATGACAGTGTCCACCATTGAAGACACTGCAAGACTCAAGCAGACATAAACCAAATCTTTAAAGGGCTGCAGAAAACAATATGAAGTTCAATGATGAAAATTTAAATTACTCCTATATTGAAAATGTGAGGAAATTAAAATCTCATTGGAGTATAAAACAAATAACAACCACACAATAGAGCGAAAACTAATGTCAAAGACCTGGGAGTGAACATGACGAGGATCTCACCTTCAAGGACCATAACACTTAGCAATTGCATCTGCCAGAAAAATGACAGGATGGATAATGAGAACCTTAAAACCAGGAATGCCAACCCCATTTTGACACTTTAGGTCCTTGTTCTATCTAGGTGGAATATTGTGAACACTAACTGCACTTTCAAGGCAGGTAAAATTGCTGAACTAAAAAATGCCCAGAAACCTTCAGGGAAAAGCATAACGCATAAACCACCTCAATTACTGGAACGCTTGAAGTTCCAACCTGTACTCCTGGAATGCAGGGGGAAGATACATTATTATATACACTTGGAAAATCCTAGAGGGATTGTCCCAAATTTCACACGAGTGTCCCTTTTACAAAGGGGAAGACTCGGCAGACGATGTAACATCCCCCAATGGGGGGGGTGCCACTAGCACGATGAGGCCCAAAATTTTCGGGGGGCCCAAGACTGTTCAACTGCCTCCCAGCATACATAAGTGGGATTACCAATAGCCCCTGGCTTTTTCAGGCACTGGACAGGCCCCTAAAGTTGGGCCTGACCAGCCAGGCTGTGGTTCGTACGTTGGACTGCGTGCAGCCAGCAGTAACAGCCGGGTTGATCAGGCTCTGCCCCAACTGATGCCGGGTCACAGAAAAAAGGGGATTGACCCTGGAACTCTCCCCAGGTAATACGGGGGTTAAAATGATAAAATTTTTTTCTACAAGTACCATGATACAACTTGAAAAAATAGCTGACAGTGAAATACTATAAAAAAAGCCCTTGTTATGCAGATCATTTTGGGTAAATTAGGTCAATTTAGCCCCAGGATGCGACCCACATCAGTCCACTAACACCCAGATACCTATTTTACTGCTAGGAAAACATGGACAGTTTTCTTAAAGGAAACATGTCTAATGGGGTTCAAGGAGACCAGACTTCTCCTATCTTCAAGAAAAATAGGTCTGATGTCGCAACTATAGGCCTTTAGTATGCTCAGTGTAATATCCAAAATTCTAAGGGCAGTGTATTGTCAATAAATTTAATTGTGGAAACTTTTTTTCTAAAAGTTCCACAGGGGAAATAAGCCGTAGAACCCCAAACATACCACGATAGGTCCTCAGAGTTTATGAACCCCACACCCACCCAAACAAAAAAACACACAGTTGGCCAAGGGAGTAAGATAGTACCTATTAATTAATAGATTTACCCCTAGGAAGGTCTAGGTGTTTTAAGTTATAACTAATAGTAGGATTATGGAGGCAACTTTAGATATTAATAAAGTAGTTCTAGCACCTTAACATTTTGGGAGATTTAGGGGCGAAATTAGGTTATATAAGCCAAGAAAAAAGCAATCCATGCTGGGTCAAACAGTGTGGGGCTCACAACACATGATCTGGTTCTTCTAGACCAGTCACCGTTCTGTCAACAACTGCCGTGAACAGCTGGGGGCAACCCACTGTCACCAACATCAGACCTGGGGACCTCGAGAAGATATCTCAAGTACTGTGGAATCTTTTCCCTCCAGACCCATTACAGTAAGAAAAAACTTTCTTTCCAATCAGCGAAGGTCGGTTTTTGCCCTCCCTCATGAAGGGAAAGGCTCTCAAATGCGACCACTCGCATTACTTTCCCCGGGCCGGTTTGTCTTGGGGGGTGAGTCCCGGGGGGGTGGTGGTTCCGGATGGTGGGGTAACGATCCCCCTGTGCTTTTCCCAAAGGGTTTGTCACGCAAGTTGTCCCAAAAGTCCGCTGGTGCCATCACCCATTTCCACCAAGTCGA
>WNWK01051437.1:0-12488 GCA_009830355.1 Cherax destructor
GGGGTTGCGATTGGGAAATCGCCTGGGATAGATGGTTTGCCAAGTGATTTGTATGTAACACATTAGGAGGAGTTGCCGGGGGTGTTGGTGAGGGTCTTTAATGGAATGAGGGGTGGGGGTTTAATGGAGGAGTCGTTAAGGACTGGTGTCATGGTGCTTGTGCCCAAGGACAGGACAGCAGAGTCTTTAAGGGACTACAGAGCCATAGCTCTGCTGTGTACAGATTACAAAATATTTGCGAAGATCCTGGCAAATCGGATGAAACAGGTATTGGGTAGCATGTTGCATGAGGGGCAGTATGGGGTGCCAGGTAGGATTATTAGGACGGGACATAGACGAATTAAGGGTTTTGTGGAGGATAGTCAGTTTGGGGAGTTTTGGGATTGGACTGGCAAACAACTTATGATTGTGTAGATAGACAAATGCTCATGGGGATTTTACGGAAGCAGGGGTTTGGGGATGACATTGTGGATTGTGTGCATACATTATATGAGGGGGCTTTGGTCTGGGTTCAGGTCAATGTGAGGGTAGGAGCAGCCGTGGGCATGGGAAGGGGTCTGAGGCTATGTCGATGATACCACTATTTTAGTTAGGAGTGTAGAGGGTTTAATTATAGTGAATAAGTTGGTGGACATTTTTGTGCAAGCCACCGGCATGAGGGTTAATCGGGGAAAATCCAACCTTTTAGAGGTAGGGACATGGGTTAGGGGTGCATTGGGACATAGGGAAGGGTGGCGATGCATGGATAGGTTGAAGATATGTGGGATAGTGTTTAGCGATAACCCGAATCTGGGAAGGGAGGTAAACTCGAATGCGGTGGTGGATGCAGCTTTGGGCAGGATGCGGGGATGGGCAGCTGGGGATGTAACGTTGCTCCAGAGAGCAACGGACACTTTAGTATATAGTAAATTGTGGTTTTGCGTGGCAGGGGGTGCTTAAATATGTGTGGGGCCATGGGAGGCATTGGTTGGGCAGGGAGGTGGTGGAAACTAGGGTAGGGAGGGGAGGGTTGGGTTTAATTCCTCTTAGGTGTAGGTTGAGGAATGTTTTTGTGAGGCAGGAATTTTTGGTGTGGGTGGGAGGAGGGTGGGGCGAGTTATGCGCGAGGCTCGTAGGTGGTGGGGGGAAGGATTTAATAGCTTGCGAAACAGTTTTATGGACCCTTATGGTTGTCAGGAAGCCGGAGCGGGTAAGGGTGAGTAGGCTTGATAGGCTTGGGGAGAGGGAGCAGGTGGTACAGGGTGTGGCGTTATACCCAATGTTTGGTTGGTGGGAGGTGTGGAGTTGGTTGAAGAAACTAATCTCGACTGGGGTAATCTAGCTAACGATTACGATGGGATCTGCGTTTATGATTTTTTTCTTAATAATGTACAACGTGCACAGAGTATATTTATTCCCCAGAGAGAATTTAGGTCAAATAATAACGATCCCAAATGGATTAACAGGAGGCTAAAACATCTATTAGGGGAGAAAAGAGGAATTTATAGGCGCATCAAAAGAGGAGATGTTAACCTTATTGACCAATATGTTCAGTTGAAAAGAGAAGTAAAAAAGGGGATTAGAAAGGCTAAACGTGACTATGAGATTAAGGTTGCTAATGAATCAAAGACTAATCCAAAAGGGTTCTTTCAAGTGTATAGGACGAAGGTGAGGG
The DNA here is from genome assembly GCA_009830355.1 of Cherax destructor. Lineage (NCBI taxonomy): Eukaryota > Metazoa > Arthropoda > Malacostraca > Decapoda > Parastacidae > Cherax > Cherax destructor. The sequence continues at coordinate 1,655 of WNWK01051437.1, forward strand.
AAAAGGTAGGACCTCTGAAAATTGGGAATGGACAGCTGACGGATAACGAACTGGAAATGTGTTCTCTATTTAATGACTATTTTTTGTCAGTCTTTACACAAGAAGACGTAAATGAGAATGTGTTTAATATGTCCATCCTAACTGGTGTTGTGCCAGAGATGTGGAAGATAGCTAATGTAGTTCCTCTATTCAAATCAGGGGATAAGTCAATTCCATCAAATTACCGTCCAATAAGCCTCACATCTAAAGTAGGCAAATTATTAGAATCAATTATAGCTGATATTATTAGAAGTCACCTTGAAGAACATAATTTGATTAATGAATCTCAGCATGGGTTCACGAGAGGTCGTTATTTCCTGACAAATTTACTGACGTTTTTCAATAAAACATTTGAGGCAGTAGACAGTGATAAAGTATATGATATAGTTTACTTGGATTTCAGTAAGGCCTTCGATAGAGTACCTCACAAGAGACTCTTAAGAAAGGTGGCAGCTCATGGTATAGGAGGTAAAGTTCTAGCATGGATAGAGGCATGGCTTACCAATAGAAAGCAGAGAGTTTCCATCAATGGGGTCAAATCTGAATGGGGATTAGTCACTAGTGGCGTTCCACAAGGATCAGTTTTAGGCCCATTGTTGTTCATAATTTACATAAATGACCTTCATGAAGGAATTGCAAGTGACATGAGTAAATTTGCTGATGATATAAAAATAGGCCGTATGATTCATTCTGAGGAGGATACCAGTGAACTCCAGGAGAATTTGGACAAATTAATGTCTTGGTCTGAAAAGTGGCAAATGAAGTTCAATGTGGACAAGTGTAAGGTACTAGTCCTTGGTAATGAAAATATCCCTCGAATTTATAAACTAGGTGAAGTAGAGCTTGATCATACAGAATGTGAAAAAGACTTGGGAGTCATGGTAAGCAGGAATCTAAAGCCAAGACAACAATGCCTAAGTGTGTGCAATAAGGCTAACAGATTACTAGGATTTATTTCAAGAAGTATAAGCAACAGAAGTCCAAAAGTTATTTTACAGCTCTATACATCACTAGTGAGACCTCATTTGGATTATGCAGCTCAGTTTTGGTCTCCTTCTACAGGATGGATATAGATTCATTGGAGAACATACAAGAAGAATGACTAAAATGATTTACAGTATAAGAAATCTCCCGTATAAAGATAGACTTAGAGCGTTGAATCTCCACTCTCTGGAGAGACGTATAATGAGGAGATATCATCGAGGTGTACAAGTGGATGATGGGCATAAACAAAGGAGATATTAATAAAATACTGAGGATATCGAACCAAGTAAGAACCAGAAATAACGGATTTAAATTGGATAAATTTAGATTTAGAAAGGACATAGGCAAGTACTGGTTTTCGAACAGAGTTGTAGATGCGTGGAACAATCTTCCGAGTACTGTGATAGAGGCTAGGACCTTGGGTGGCTTTAAAAGAGATTGGACAAATATATGAGTGGGAGGGGCTGGGTTTGATTGGTGTTGTGAGTACGGGAATAAATTCTTAGGTAGTGGTGGTTTTAATAAGGACCTGCCTTGTATGGGCCAGTAGGCCTTCTGCAGTGTTCCTCCATTCTTATGTTCTTAAGTTGCTGCCTAGAGTGAGGGAAATTGGGTACAGATTCCTGCAAGGTATTCTGGCGTCAAAGGAGCAGTTATTCCTAATGGGAATTGTAGGGGATAGGGCTTGTTCTAGGTGTGGTGGGGCTGATATGGCGAATCACGCCGTGTACTTCTGCGAGGGTGTGGTGTGGGTTCAGGAGTGGTTTAGCGGGGGTGCTATGGGAGGTGGGGGGCAGGGGTATGTCGACACTTAGGGAGCTTAGTTTGGACATGGAGCGTTTCCTGGAGGATGTTAGGAGGGCTTTGTCTTACTTGGTACTTGATTTTATCCATATTTCCTGGGGAATGCAGGAGTCAAGTGGGGATGTGCGCATTAAGGCTTTGGCTGCAACATTTTATAGAACAAAATGTCGTAATAAGGGGCTATATGAAAGGGTTTGGGACAAGGCTTTTCCGGTGGAATATCGCCTTTTGACTGTGCAATTGTTGCTTCAGGGAAGAGGACGTAATGAGTGATGGGCTGGACACACGTATGGATGGGGTTAGGGGTGACCTTCTAGTTCTGGGGTTGGGGTGGGTTTTAGCGGTGTGTGTGGAAGTTTCTTTTTGGGGTAGGGGGCGGGGGTTTTATGGTGTGTGCGGGGGAGGTAAATGATGTTTGGATACGGGGCAGGGAGGGTGGGGGTTGTGTGTATGGGTTATGGGGGTCAGGGAAAAGACGGTGGGTGCTGTCTATGTTTCGGTTGTCTCAGGAGAGAGGCAGTGTGGCGTTTCGCCGATGACAGGTTTATGGTCAATATTATGGTGACGTGCACTTACACTGTCACCAATATATTATTATGTAGTAATGTACCTTTTAAATTGTGTTAACTGATCTCAGGATTACCTGGGCTTTTTTTATTAATGATGGTTTTCAATTTTTTGTAATTATTTTGTATGATATAGTTTGTGGACCTTGAGCACACAAGGGAATGGTGTAATTAAGCCACATAAATAATTTTGTTCTGCAGTAACCCTATTGGCTAGTGTTTGTTATTTACTTTATAGGCTGTGCTGCACTAGGTTGCATTTTGTTTTGGGACTGTGTCAAGCGACAGTGTTATTTGGATCATGTCCTCACTTTAATGTAATTTTCAGTATGAACCTTATGTTCTGGTGTTCGGTATGCTATGGTATGGTGGGGTTTTGTTGTATTCTGTATTAATGTGTTTTTGCAAACATTGTAAGCCATGTATGTTATAACAAAAAAGGCACAATACCGTGACTGGAACGTCGTCGTAAGCTCCTCTCTTCTATGTGCGGGTTGTGTGTGCATGTATGTTATATTCAGTCTTTTAAACAAAAACAAACAAAAAATTTGTTGAGTTTAACTATTTAAATCCAGAATTTGCTTATACATTTTACATAGCCCGTTATTTTGCTGTTGAAAACAGATGTTGAAGTCTCCCAGTATTACTGTCTCGGCATTGTTATCAAGTCCGGACAAGACTCTCGAAAAGTGCTCTATTTTTAATAATTATTTTCTCTCGGTTTTCACTCAGGAAGACACTAATAATATCCCAAGAATTAGGTATTTTAGTGGGCCTGAAACAGATAAATTATGTAGTATCACAGTCACTAGCGAAATTGTTATCAAACAGATAGACCGTTTGAAGCAAAATAAATCGCCAGGCCCTGATGAGCTTTTTTCAAGGGTTCTTAAGGAATGCAAAATTGAACTCATAAGAACATAAGAACATAAGAAAGGAGGACACTGCAGCAAGCCTGTTGGCCCATACTAGGCAGGTCCTTCACAATCCGTCCCACTAACCTAACACTTGCTCAATCTAATTTTCAATGCTACCCAAGAAATAAGCTTTGATAATTCTATTTACTCACGTGCGAGTCCCACTCAAATCCAACCCCTCTCACTCATGAATTTATCCAACCTAAATTTGAAACTACCCAAGGTCCTAGCTTCAATAACCCTACTAGGCAGATTGTTCCACTCATCAACTACCCTATTTCCAAACCAATACTTTCCTATATCCTTTCTAAATCTAAACTTATCTAAACCCTTAACTAACATTTTTAACCTATCTCTTCAAACAGGTGTAGTGTCTGATACGTGGAAGATGGCTAATGTAATTCCTGTTGTTAAATTAGACACATATGCAACACTTGGGTATCTTTATTGCGGAAACGCATATGTGTCTAATTTAACAACTTGTCGGTTCTCTGAACCATTCATCTACATACTAATGTAATTCCTATTTTTAAAGCAGGGGACAAGTCGTTACCATCAAATTACCGCCCAATAAGTCTAACATCAATTGTAGGCAAATTATTAGAGTCGATTATAGCTGATAACATAAGAAGCCATCTCGATAGGCATAATTTGATTAATGATACTCAACATGGATTCACCAGGGGCCGTTCCTGCCTAACTAATTTATTAACTTTTTTCAGTAAGGCTTTTGAGGCAGTTGATCATGATAAAGAATTCGATATTGTTTATTTGGATTTTAGTAAGGCTTTTGATAGAGTACCACATCAGAGACTGTTAAAGAAAGTGGCTGCTCACGGCATTGGGGGAAAAGTGTTTTCATGGATCGAGTCATGGCTCACCAATAGGAAGCAGAGGGTGTGCATTAATGGGGTTGAAGACCCTTAAATTACATTCACTTGTAAGACGTAGAATGAGGGGAGACATGATCGAGGTATACAAGTGGAAAATGGGTATTAACAAGGGATATAAATAAGGTCTTGAGGGTATCTCTCCAAGAGAGACCCGCAATAATGGATTCAAGTTAGATAAGTTTAGGTTTAGAAAGGATATAGGAAAGTATTGGTTTGGAAATAGGGTAGTTGATGAGTGGAACAGTCTGCCTAGTAGGGTTATTGAAGCAAGGACCTTGGGTAGTTTTAAATTTAGGTTGGATAAATTCATGAGTGAAAGGGGTTGGATTTGATTGGGAATTGCACATGAGTAAATAAAATTATCAAAGCTTATTTCTTGGGTAGCATTGAAAATTAGGTTGAACAAATATTCTGTTAGTGGGATGGAATGTGAAGGACCTGCCTAGTATGGGCCAACAGGCCTGCTGTAGTGTTCCTCCTTTCTTATGTTCTTATGTTCTTATGTTAAATCTGAGTGGGGATCTGTAACAAGTGACGTTCCACAGGGATCGGTTTTGGGCCCGTTGTTGTTTATAATATATATAAATGACCTTGATGAGGGAATTTCTAGTGATATGAGCAAATTCGCTGATGACACGAAGATAGGTAGGATAATCGATTCAGACGTAGATGTCAGTGAACTACAGGAGGATTTAGACAAACTCAATTCCTGGTCAGAAAAATGGCAGATGCAGTTCAATGTAGATAAATGCAAAGTTCTAAAGCTCAGGAGTGTCCATAACCCAGGCACTTATAAGTTAAATAACGTAGAACTTAGCCATACAGATTGCGAGAAGGACTTGGGGGTGATGGTAAGCAGCAACCTTAAACCAAGACAGCAATGCCTAAGCGTACGTAATAAGGCAAATAGATTACTGGGATTTATATCAAGAAGTGTTAGCAACAGAAGTCCAGAGGTTATATTACAGCTTTATACATCATTAGTAAGGCCTCACCTAGATTACGCAGCTCAGTTCTGGTCTCCATATTACAGAATGGACATAAATTCGTTAGAAAACATTCAGCGTAGAATGACTAAATTAATACATAGCATTAGAAATCTTCCTTACGAAGAAAGATTGAAGACCCTTAAATTACATTCACTTGTAAGACGTAGAATGAGGGAGACATGATCGAGGTATACAAGTGGAAAATAGGTATTAACAAAGGGGATATAAATAAGGTCTTGAGGGTATCTCTCAAGAGAGAACCCGCAATAATGGATTCAAGTTAGATAAGTTTAGATTTAGAAAGGATATAGGAAAGTATTGGTTTGGAAATAGGGTAGTTGATGAGTGGAACAGTCTGCCTAGTAGGGTTATTGAAGCTAGGACCTTGGGTAGTTTTAAATTTAGGTTGGATAAATTCATGAGTGAGAGGGGTTGGATTTGAGTGGGAATTGCACATGAGTAAATAAAATTATCAAATCTTATTTCTTGGGTAGCATTGAAAGTTGGGTTAAACAAGTGGTTGAACAAGTTGGTGGGATGGAATGTGAAGGACCTGCATAGTATGGGCCAACAGGCCTGCTGCAGTGTTCCTCCTTTCTTATGTTCTTATGTTCTAGAACTGGTCATGGGTGGGAGGGTGGTAACTAGTTCCTACTAAGATGGGTTTGGTCTTGGGTAGCAACACTTCAAACCATAGAATCTCCAGTTTATTGTCATTTAAATCAGGTCTTGGATTATAGGCTAAGTCGTTCCTTATGTAGGCACATACCCCACCACCTTTTCTATTCCCATCTAAGCGTTTTATATTGTCAGTCACCGTATCATCCAACCAGGATTCCGAGATGGATATAACTGCCGCTCTAGTTCTGTTAGCTAGAATCCTAATCTCTGCCAGTTTTGGAAGAAGTGATCTTGCGTTGACATGAATAAAGTGAAGGCCTGTTTTATTAAGACAATTATAATCATCATTAAATGACAAGGGGTCATCAGCATTAAAAATCGGTAAATCAATGTCATCAATGCTAAAGGGTAACTGTGCAAAAGTGCATTTGTTACAAACAAAATGAAATCTGGCACCATTACCATAATCAAACACACATCCATTATGCACCCAACCCTTACACATTTTACATACGGTAAGTTTACTGTTCTTCTTTCGTACCTTAGTACAGTGTATACATATGTCTGGTGGTGTCTGAGATATTAAGAATGGTTCTATCTGTGCATTACATATAGAGTTAAGGTTATCATTCCTAGCTACTAGACCGTCATTATCACCATGATTTATCTGTCTGTTTTGCACCTGTACCATAGATTGAGGTCCTGGATTAGTATGGATATCACCAGTTAATAGCGCCACGTTACTTTCGTTTAGGCTATCTATTAACAATACCAGCATTTGTGGGATTTTTCTATTGTTATAATATTCAACCTTTCTGGCTATGGGTACTGGTATGCCTGGGGCAATTCCTGTTCCCTTCTCTCTCCCTCCCTCTGCTATGGATCCCATCACACATTGGATTACTCCTTCATGGTCAAGTTGATATGTTAGCCAAGAAGAGTACGCAGAAGGAGAATATATCTTTGATAACATGAACGTAGATAAGTATGTTTATGGAGCAACTTGCAATGTGAACAGACTGACTGATGTTGTAGTGGCGAGGCTTAGGCTTGGCTACAAGTACTTCTGACAGTTTGGGAGACACAGATGATGATTAAACTAAATGCAAATTATGTGATCAGGCATATGGTCACTGTCATGAACACTATGTGCTTAATTGTCCACTTACTGAGGAATATAGAGATAGACAGTATAATAACATATGTGGCATGTCAAGATATCTTATTAATGAAAATAAGATACCAGATATACTAAGCAAATTCCCTAAATTTGCTTGTAACAGATAAGTGAACTGTAGATATAAATCCAAATGTACACCTAATAACCCTTTTGGGGCCTAGTGCCTAGGCCTTTTGTGTATCCATATGCTGTTGCGCTACCGTCCACAGGATGGATATGGGTGCACAATAAACTAGCCACTTCGGTGGCAAAATCTAATCTCCTTGCTCGCTCACTTAACATAAGAACATAAGAAAGGAGGAACACTGCAGCAGGCCTGTTGGCCCATACTAGGCAGGTCCTTCACAATCCATCCCACTAAAAGAATAATTGCCCAACCTAATTTTATATTCTACCCAAGAAATAAGCTTTGAAAATTCTATTAACTCAAGTGCGAGTCCCACTCAAATCCAACCCCTCTCACTCATGAATTTATCCAACCTAAATTTGAAACTACCCAAGGTCCTAGCTTCAATAACCCTACTAGGCAGACTGTTCCACTGACTTAACTCAGTGAAGACGTGTGTGCTCTCTGTGAATCTGAACAAGATGTCCTCTCTTGAGCTACTCTACCAGCAGCTGAAGGAAGAACTGAGGGTAGCTAAGCTTGAGATACAGCGACTGACTGAGGAAAACAAGAGGATTCGTAGTAATCCTCCTGTTGAGAATCCTCAAGCCAAGAAAGGAACCTGGACAGTGGCCGGAATGCATGGGACAAAGTTAAAGATGAAGAGGATGGATGGAGAGGTAGAATTAACGAAGAACCAGAAGCCTGTTGTGGAAACATCGAACCGATTCTCCGTGTTACCCGATGAATGTGAGTCGACTACAGGGAACATCACGAACGACACCAAGGAAGGTAAGAACATTGTTCTTGTTGGGGATAGTCAAATTAGGTATATGGATAGGGCCTTCTGCTTGAAAGATAGAAGTAGGAGACAGAGGGTTTGCTTTCCTGGGGCTGGGATGGAGGATATTGTTAGCCGTCTGGACGACATCATGTGAATACATCCTCTGGGATCGTGCAGGCTCGGACATCCTCCTTTTTTCTGCAACTTTGCTAGGTCCTGATGATGTGTTGATTGCGACACGAAAGGCCTAGAGCTCTAGGCCTCTCATGTTGCAATCATCATGTCATCAAGAGCTTGCAATATTGCAGAAAAGAGGAGGAAGTGCAAGCAAATATATTCAGGGAAAATTTCTTAGCTGGACTGAGGTAGGGAGACTGGAGGTGATAAATGCCCCAGGCAAACCAATACCCAGTACCCAGTGCCAGAAAGATTGAATATTAATCATTAGAAGACAGCCAGCCCGTAAGCACGGATATTATAATAATAACATAATAAACATTACATTTGTGACATGATAATTATAAAAAATTCTGTCAGACTTCGATACAATATAAATGACTTTACATTCTAAATATACATATATCTGTCAATTGTCTCAGAAATTTGCCATGCAACTAGAAGGCGGGTCCACAACCAACACACTTAAAATATAGGGAAATATCTATAGTTTATCCAAAGGAAGACAGACATAGTTTATCTATCCCACAAGATTCTGAAGCAGACGCTGGACTAGCCATCAAGAACAATCATGTTGAAGACCCTAATTCCTCGGTGTGGAACTACAACACTTAAGTGAATCCACAGTATTCGTATAGGAGTCTGGTTTTAGGTTATGTACGATAACCTCGACTGTAAACGAATCTAATTAAAATAAGCTGCAACTATTATTATATAATGAATGTTTATCATGTTTGATATTTGTTGATTCTACAATATTTCATTTAAGTGGAATAATGACTCTGGCTTCTGAACAATTTGCCGAGTTATTACACATTCTAATGTGGCTGAAAATCGTATTTGATTCCTGGGTAGTTCATATCGACTATTGATGTTGTGATATCTAACATCTAGTGGTTTGCCGGTCTGTCGTACATAAGATAAGTTGCAACCATTGCAACCAATTCTGTAAACATCACAGAAAAAAATGTTGAGGAGAATTCTTTATCAAAATGCTTTTAACAGTCCGTGAATTCTTAAGAATTACTTATATGTTAAAGCTTTTAAAATCATTCGACAAAACAGATAAATTCTTATTGTACGGGAGAACCAGCACGTTCTTGATCTGAGGTGTTATTCTAGGCTCAGTTCTAAGATAAGTTTTTCTAGCTGCCAGCAACACTGATTCCATGAGCTCCTTAGGATACCACAGTTTCGTGGTAATGTTCCTAATTTCTTCATCGAGACACTCTGGGCTGCACACTTGGTAACCTCTCACAAACAGTAAGAAAAACTCTCCTTTTAACATTTTATCTCATGGTTGGAATAGTAGTGTATGTATGAACACACATACGTGGCCTTCCTATATACTGTACACTTGAATTTTTTATCGACCCGGTTTATCAACTCATCTAATAAAGGAACTTTAGATTCCATTTCTTTGCTGACGGTAAATTTAATCGACGTGACAGTCTCGGTAAAAATGTACCCAGGGTCATATCGTTTAGCCAGAGATAAATAATGTCATCCATATAATGTGATTTCTCATATTACAGAAATTCATTCGCTCACGCACATATTTTATATTTTTTTGCATATGATCTTCATGACCACCCTCCAATATTTCTTTTGCATACACTGAGGTACAGATTATGGATTACGCGTATACGTTTCTTGGATTGCGCAGCGACTGAAATGCGTCTACTTTTAAACGTAGTTATTACTCACATAATAGTCATCTCTGGATTAAATTTTCTTCTGACTGAAACATTCTAATTAAAGTTACTTATTTCACTCAGTTCCTAAAACTTAAAATAACTTTGGGGAGAAATGTTTGAAATTATCTTAAATATACTATCTCGAATTGGAACTTTTTTAACTAGATAAGTGGTTTAACCATTTCAGAACAGTTCAAGTGGTGCGTCTGGGAGAACAGCTAAACGACATAGGGATGGTGCACTTCACGAAGACTTTGGTGTCGGGAAACTGTAACTTACCCGAATATTACACCCCCAAGCCTACCACGACCTCGCCCCCCCAAGCAGGGTCGTACCGGTTAGTCCCATTACCTGTCATCACAAACTGAAATATCACTGGTTCCATCAAGTCTTTTTAATCCCCTAGACCAGGAGACATTAATAAAAACCCAAAATGTTGCACTTTCCCGCTTAAACAAAGTTTTTTTGGGAAAAAAAAATTGGATGTAAAAGGGATCTTTAACAACCATAAAACGTACACATGTATATATTTGGAATAATATAGGGGAAAACAATTGTATTCTTGTTATACGACAAAAAAATGAAAACGACAAAGACTTCCCCGTTGCAGCATGTTACGGAACAGCTTCCCCGTTGCAGCATGTTACCCAAAGACTTCCCGTTGCGATGTTGGACAGATTCCCGTTGCGGGGTGTTACGGGAACAGACTTCCCCGGAACAGTTACGGCAAAGACTTTCCCTTGGGATGTTACGGCAACAGACTTCCCGTTGCAGCTGTTCGGCAAAAGACTTTCCCCCCTTTCAACATGTTACCCAAAAGCTTCCCCCCTTGCAGCTTTACGGGAAAAACTTCCCCGTTTGAAATGTTACGGCAACACATTGTCACCTCACATTTTTGTTATTGAAACTTTATTTACTTTTTTATAGAGAAAAAAGGGTTTTTTATTAAATTTGAGACTTAAATTATGGTTTTAAACAATCAAGCCCAAAATTTTTACCATGGGGGGAAGGGGAGCACAGAGAGTCTTTGGGTCAAAAGGTTCCCTCACTGGCTGGGGGGCCCGAGTTTGGACGTAG
>WNWK01051438.1:0-12488 GCA_009830355.1 Cherax destructor
AACCTATTTTATCCAGTTTGGGAACAGAGCTACAAATGCACCACTTAATATGATGATAAACGGGTCCCCTATCACAAAACTCACAGAGGAAAATTCTTAGGAATCCATCTTGACAGTGGCCTCAAATTTCAGACACATATACAACAAATTTCCAAGAAAGTCTCAAAGACCGTGGGAATACTATCCAAGATACGGTACTATGTTCCACAACCAGCTCTCCTTACCCTATATCACTCACTCATTTACCCCTACCTCACCTAAGGAATCTGCACATGGGGCTCTACATCAATAACTCATCTCAGACCACTAATAACACAACAAAAGGCAGCAGTTAGAATGATAACAAATTCACACTCCAGACAACATACTCCACCAATATTCAAAAACCTAAACTTACTCACCATACAAGACATTCATACTTTTTACTGTGCCTATTACATACATAGAAAACACTATGCAAATATTAACCCACCACTCAAACTTCTCCTTACCAATTTTAACAGGACACATGACCATAACACTAGACACAGATCACTCCTCGATGTTCCCGTGTCCATCTAACACTATGTAAAACTCAATGCATATAAAAGGCACGAAAATTTGGAATTCATTACCTGTTATTGCCAAAGAAACCCTGCCTCTACCCCAATTCAAAACGATGCTAAAAAACCACCTTCTCACCCAAACCTAAATGCTCAATATCAAACATTCCCAACAAAGTAGAATAATCACTTAAATGTAAAAACCTGATTAATCACTTAAATGTAAAAACCTGTTATGAATAATACATACTAAGTTGTTTCTATAACATTTACATTATAATGACCACGTAAACTGTAACTGCAGTGCAATTAATTGTTTTAAATTGTTATCTCACTCAATTAGTTGCATTGCTACAATTAATAAATTATTATGTTCAACTTATATTCAAACTTTATAACTTAGAGACACAATTATACTTATTTTATAAATTATCAACCATAATTTTTTACCTTGTAGTCTACTATTAAATAGTCCTAAGAATGCCCGCAATGCACAGCATATTAGGGGCTTTTGGCATGTACATCTCATTTATACCTATGTATCATTGTACCATGTCTAAATATTCTTATTATTATTATTATTTATGTTTTACAGTCAATATTCAAAATGTGATCTGTTATCACTTTCAGTCTTGTCCATTACTGAAACAATATTTCCTTGTGAGCAAGGTAATATTGTGTGAAGGGATTCAGGGAAAGCCAGTTAGCCAGGCTTGAGTCTTGGAGGTGGGAAGTACAGTGCCTGCACTCTCAAGGAGGGGTTTGGGATATTTGTTATTTATTGCAACGTTTGAACTGTTGTATCTGCGCACCTCTGGCAAGACAGTGATAGTGTAACTGATGGTGAAAGTGTTTCTTTTTTTTGGATCACCATGCCTCAGTATGAGACGGTTAGCGTATTAAAAAAAAAAAAAAAGGTGTGTCTCAGCCGACTGCTGTAGATCTCATAAAAGGAAAGAATTTTCTATCCTGGGCAAAATGCCCAGGACATGCTGGAATCATTCAAGTGTTGGATATGAGGTATGTGCTCACTGGCATATAAGGTCACTGTGTCAAGAATAAGGTTACTATATGAGATTCTGTGAAGTTTGAATAAATGGTTCAGTAAAGTGACAAGACATTTGTGCGACATTTGAGTACAGTGGACCCCCGGAATTTGTCATTAATTCGTTCCAGAATGCTGCTCAAGTGCCGTTACCGAACGAATTTGTTCCCATAAGGAATAATGTAAATTAGATTAGTCCTTTTAGACCCCCAAAAATACACTTACAAAAGCACTTACAAAAATATACTTACATAATTGTTCGAGTTTGGAGCAGTACGAACTCCGGGGGTCCACTGTATCTTTATTCTGGAACTGTTTCACCAGCTAGTGACTTCTTCCGTCTAGTGCAGAGAAAGATGGAAGATGAGGAGGAGTTTGAGGTAATCAAACTCTTCCTCGTCTTCCACCTTTCTTCTCTGTATTGTACTGAAGAAGCCACTGGCTGGCAAAACATTTCCAGAATAAAGACACTCAAATGTCGCACAAGTGTCTCGTTTATCATTCTGTGAAGTGTTGACATTCAAGTATTTCAGCTTTATAATCATAAATAGCCAGAACTGGTAATTTTGTGTTTCTCATTCTAGATTGAGAATTGTTATGGGTCACGTAAGCTGGCCTACATGATGCTAAGTGGCAGAAGAGAGCATGGTATATTTTACATACCAGGTTTTATGGGAGACATGACTAACAAGAAACCAGAGTTCTTGAATAAGTTTTGCAAAGAACATGACTTTTCATTCTTAAGGTGAGATGATTTACTGTTTTAATAGTATGTATGCATATTTTTAACACAGAGTATTTACCTGATGTCTGCCATGATAGTCATGAAAAGCACTTAACTTGTGAGGTTTATCCCTTCTCTGAATACACTAATAATCCACACAGCAGAAAGAACTTATGACAATGTTTCGGTCTGACTTGGGTGTCAGTCAAGTATGTGTAGGACCCTTTTTGAACAGTTTTTCATGTCTATCTTACATGTTAAAAGCTTATTAAATTGCTTGTTTGAGTAAACAGGTAGGGCAGTAGATGAATGAGGGTTAAACAGATACGTATCTGCATAGCTCAATCTCAGCTTCTTTAATTTGTGAAAACTTAGTCATAACACAGGGGGCATGGCACTTACATCCTTAAATGGATAATTCCTAACATAGAATTCTGATTTCTTTTTACATTGATTACCTTATATTTTAAAATTCTTATCATATACATTGTATAACAAATCTTTGAAGTTATTTGATGTGGAGAGGACATCAGCCATATTATAATCAAGAGTTTCCAGATGCTACCCAGTAGTAAGTATATTTGACACTTGAGTTTAATACCACTTCTACTGTGTTCGGTGGTTTAATTTATCATTTACAATGGTGCAAGGCATGGCATACCAATACCTGTACTGATATTACTCTACCTTTTTGTAAGATTGTACAGTGTAGCCAGTTAACTTTGGTGGTTGTTTGCAACTTTTCTGGGAATGGGGACAAGCAAACTTTTTCAGGTCAACGGTAAAGGGATAATCAACCTCAGTGTGCTTGTTTTCCTGAACCCAGGACTTCTAACCATATGCTCAGCTTCACTGGGAAAACTTAATAAAATAGTGTTATAGCATATATTTTTTAAATGTTAATATTTCACATACAGTATTTAAAAAAAAGCCATATGAAAAGTACAATAAAATTTTAAAAAGTATAACATCTTGCAGGAGTGTGGAAGAGCCAGTTGTGAGTGTGGGGGAAGTTCGTGAGGCAGTGGGTAGAATGAAAGGGGGTAAGGCAGCTGGGATTGATGGGATAAAGATAGAAATGTTAAAAGCAGGTGGGGATATAGTTTTGGAGTGGTTGGTGCTATTATTTAATAAATGTATGGAAGAGGGTAAGGTACCTAGGGATTGGCAGAGAGCGTGTATTGTTCCTTTGTATAAACGCAAAGGGGACAAAAGAAAGTGCAAAAATTATAGGGAAATAAGTCTGTTGAGTGTACCTGGTAAAGTGTATGGTAGAGTTATTATTGAAAGAATTAAGAGTAAGACAGAGAGCAGGATAGCAGATGAACAAGGGGGCTTTAGGAAAGGTAGGGGGTGTGTAGACCAAGTGTTTACAGTGAAACATATAGGTGAACAGTATTTGGATAAGGGTAAAGAGGTTTTTGTGGCATTTATGGATTTGGAAAAGGCGTATGATAGGGTGGATAGGGGGGCAATGTGGCAGATGTTGCAGGTGTATGGAATAGGAGGTAGGTTACTGAAAGCAGTGAAGAGTTTTTATGAGGATTGTGAGGCTCAGGTTAGAGTGTGTAGGAGGGAGGGGGACTATTTCCCAGTAAAAGTGGGCCTTAGACAAGGATGTGTGATGTCACTGTGGTTGTTCAATATATTTATAGATGGGGTTGTAAGAGAAGTGAATGTGAGGGTCTTGGCAAGAGGTGTGGGGTTAAAAGATAAAGAATCAAATACAAAGTGGGAGTTGTCACAGTTGCTTTTTGCTGATGACACTGTGCTTTGGGGAGATTCTGAAGAGAAGTTGCAGAGGTTGGTGGATGAATTTGGTAGGGTGTGTAAAAGAAGAAAATTGAAAGTGAATATAGGAAAGAGTAAGGTGATGAGGATAACAAAAAGATTAGGTGACGAAAGATTGGATATCAGATTGGAGGGAGAGAGTATGGAGGAGGTGAATGTATTCAGATATTTGGGAGTGGACATGTCAGCAGATGGGTCTATGAAGGATGAGGTGAATCATAGAATTGATGAGGGGAAAAGGGTGAGTGGAGCACTTCGGAGTCTGTGGAGACAAAGAACTTTGTCCACGGAAGTAAAGAGGGAAATGTATGAGAGTATAGTTATACAAACACTCTTATATGGGTGTGAAGCATGGGTGATGAATGTCGCAACGAGGAGAAGGCTGGAGGCAGTGGAGATGTCATGTCTGAGGTCAATGTGTGGTGTGAATATAATGCAGAGAATTCGTAGTTTGGAAATTAGGAGGAGGTGTGGGATTACCAAAACTATTATCCAGAGAGCTGAGGAGGGGTTGTTGAGGTGGTTCAGACATGTAGAGAGAATGGAACTAGACAGAATGACTTCGAGAGTGTATAAATCTGTAGTGAAGGGAAGGCGGGGTAGGGGTCGGCCTAGGAAAGGTTGGAGGGAGGGGGTAAAGGAGGTTTTGTGTGCGAGGGGCTTGGACTTCCAGCAGTCATGTGTGAGTGTATTTGATGGGAGTGAATGAAGACAAATGGTTTTTAATACTTGACGTGCTGTTGGAGTGTGAGCAAAGTAACATCTATGAAGGGATTCAGGGGAAAACCCGGGAGGCCGGACTTGAGTCCTGGAGATGGGAAGTACAGTGTCTGCACTCTGAAGGAGGGGTGTTAATGTTGCAGTTTTATAACTGTAGTGTAAAGCACCCCTCTGGCAAGACAGTGATGGAGTGAATGATGATGAAAGTTTTTCTTTTTCGGGCCACCCTGCCTTGGTGGGAATCGGCCGATGTGTTAATAAAAAATAAAAAAAAATTAATTTTGACTAAAATAATGGATTTTTATTTAAAATATTTTAATTTTAGTGGCAAGTTAATAGGTCAACATTAGATTTCATTTACAGTAAATAAATTTTATTTGTAAATTTTGAAATTCACAGTTCATTATATAGGAGATATTTATGTCTCTAGTGATGGTGTCTCATCAAACACTAGTGTACTGTATATTTGTTTCAGGTATGATCCCACATATGTGGCAAAAAGTGCAGGAAGTGACCCTATAGAATATAAACTGATTATTTCCACTTGGCTGGATGATGCTTTGGAAATGTTCAACCTTACAAGGGGCTCACAGATTATTGTGTCACACTCACTTGGGGGATTGGTAAGTTTTGTATGTTTGACTTTACAGCACCTGGTCAATGTCTGAAATTCAAATTTCAACAATTATGTGAGATTCCAGTATAGGTACCATGGTTGAGCCCATTGTATACACTTAGAACAAAATACATAACATTTGTTTTTACAGGAGTACAGATAGTGCTCTAAGATTTCCTTTGTTCTTGCAACAATTACCAATAAATACTAATAAATGTATGTAAAACAACAACATAAATGCCATAAATACCAATAAATGTATGTAAAATGGGCTTTAGGAAGGTGAACTCTTCTTCTTCTCTTGTTGTTAGATTGCAAAAGTGATTATAGGAACTAAATATGGAGAAGTGGAACAGAATTCTTCCTCCGTAAGCCATGCATGTTGTAAGAGGCAACTAAAATGCCAGGAGCAAGGAGCTAGTAACCCCCTTACTAAATTTTAAAAGAGAAACTTTCATTTTTCTTTTTAGGTCACCTTTCCTCGGTGGGATATGGCCAGTTAAAAAAAAAAAAACGTGCAGTGCCTGCACTCTGGAGAAGGGTGGTAATTATGCTATCTGCACACATTTCTGCCATGTCATCTCTTGAATTAATGATGGTGAATGTGTTACCTTTTTTTGTCACCCTACATATGATACACTTTTTGTGAAAAGCCATTAGTGTGCACAACATTTTGATAAATTAGACACATATGTAACACTTGGGTATCTTTATTGAGGAAAACGTTTCGCCACACAGTGGCTTTATCAGTCTAATACAAAGTTGAAAGTTGAAAGGAGAGGAGGAGTTTGAGGTAATCAGTCCCTCGGCCTGGAGTCAATGTGTTCAGTCCATCAATCTTGAAGCAAGTACAGCATAGGGCAAATAGAAGTTGCTTATATACTGTAGACAGGTGAGACGAAGCAGGAGGAGACAGGGTCATAGTGGTACCATCCACTAGTCGAAGCAGGTCTTCGTCCTAAAGTTGGACAAGTGTTGAAGAATCCGTTTGTATCAAGATCTCAAGATGTTGCTGTGTCAGACAGGATGTAGTTGAATGGTTCAAAGAACGACAAGTTGTAATAGACAATATGCAACACTTGGTATCTTTATTGAGGAAACGTTGCACACAGTGGCTTCATCAGTCCAATCAAGTAGAAAGTTGAAGGAGGAAGTTTGAGGTAATCAGTCCTCGGCCTGAGTCAATGTGTTCAGTCCATCAATCTTGAAGCAGTCAGCTAGGGCAAATAGAAGTTGCTTATATACTGTTGACAGGTGAGACGAGCAGGAGGAAACGGGGTCATAGTGGTACCATCCACTATGACCCCGTCTCCTCCTGGTTCGTCTCACCTGTCTACAGTATATAAGCAACTTCTATTTGCCCTATGCTGTACTTGCTTCAAGATTGATGGACTGAACACATTGACTCCAGGCCGAGGGACTGATTACCTCAAACTCCTCCTCTCCTTTCAACTTTCTACTTTGATGACTGATGAAGCCACTGTGTGGCCAAACGTTTCCTCAATAAAGATACCCAAGTGTTGCATATGTGTCTAATTTAACAACTTTTCGGTTCTTTGAACCATTCAACTACAACATTTTGAGTAAAAGCCATTTTTTTTAATACATTTGTTACCTCCCACCAAGGTAAGGGGAGCCAGAAAAAGAAAGCACATTCACTATCATACATTCCTTAGCTCTTTTTCCTTCTGAGTACAGATATTACAATTCCAGTGACCTCTGTACATAAACTTATAATGTAGTGGAATCAGGGTCAGATCTGTAGTTTATGTGTCCACGATTATTTTCAGATTGCTCTTCATTTAGCGTTGAAGCATCCTGAGAGAGTTACTGCCTTGATGTTATTGGGTCCAGTGTACAACTTACATGAAGCAGTTACAATGACCCCCACCGACAGCAAGTTAATGGAAGGGGCATCAAAGCACATAGGCTATTTTAATATTTTAAAATTGCTCAGGGATGCAAAGAAGCACAACATTCAACTTGGCAGTAGTCTGATAAACATAAACTGTAGAGTAACCATCATTCATGGAGAAAAAGTAAGTATGAAATATATGCAGGAAGGCCTGGTTTGTATGGCTCTTAGGTTCCCGACCCCATGCAATAAGTGAAAATCGCCGGCAGGTGGAAAACAGCATTTTTTTCATTATTGAATGCATCTAAAACACTCGATAATGTGTTTACACTATCATACATTAAGTGCTCAATGCAGCTAGGCTTAAAAAATACAAATAAAAAAGCAAAATAAATACAGTAGGACCATATCTGTGGTTTCAGTTATCCACGGTTTACTGTGGCCCAAAAATAACGCTTAATTTTGCTTAATAATGACCTCAAAGTGTTAAAGTAGTGATGGTGGAAGTTCTTCAAAGCCTAAGAGAAGCCATGAAGTGCTTACCGTCATTGAAAAAATGATAATTCTCCACTTACTGTGCATAATTTATCAATTACATTTTATAATAGGTATGTATAGTACTTATAGATATAGGGTTCGCTACATTCCAAGGTTTCAGTATCTGTGGCATTTCCTTGGAACACATTCCCCGCGGATATGGGGACCTACTGTACATAGTACATACATGCAATGCTTACCTTAAAATATGGTGCTGAAAACGGGGAAAAAGTGGTAAAAACACTGAACATAATGAACAGTGGCTCAGTTGAAAGCCAACAAAAACATGGAATACTGAAGAGGGTGCTGAACATGCTGGGCCCTCTTGTATAAGATTATAATTTGACAGTAACAAAATAAAGAAATCTCTAATAATTTTCACGCTAATCTCCAGTTTTAACCCTTTGACTGTTTCGGTCGTATATATACGTCTTACGAGCCACTGTTTCGGACGTATCTATACGCCTAAATTCTAGCGGCTTTAAATGAAGCGGGAGAAAGCTGGTAGGCCTACATGTGAGAGAATGGGTCTGCGTGGTGGGTGTGCGCAGTATGAAAAAAATCAGGGACCCAGTGGTGCATTGTGGGAGCGCCATGTTTGTAGTCATTTTTCACCATGCCTCGCGGTAAGAAGTACCTCACTTCCCGGCGAATTGGAGGCCTTCTCTTCCCAAGTGATAGCTCAAACAGTGATGGAAGTGCCAGTGAATGTGAATTCCATGGTTTTCAGGAGGGTATTACCAAAAGCAGTGCCCAGGATAACATAATTAGTGATGAAAACCCAGATGACCCACAGCCTTCCACATCTGGTGCTGGGCCGTCTCATTCACGTTCACCTGTACCAGGAAGAAAGAGGAAACTATTTCACCATGTACATGACTGATGTGAGCAGTGTAAGTGATGATGACAGTGATTTCAAAGTTATTGAAAGCAGTTCTAGTGGTGACAGTGAGGGAGAGTATTCTCCAGTGAAGCGGCAGTATGTACGATGCTACATGCGTTCGGGTAGTGTGCCATATGCTATTCCAAGGAAAAGAAGTAAATCTTGGAGTACATCTCTTGGCCCTACACCACGAATTGATAGTGAAGATGATGATATTGTGACAATGGGGATGCGTAATGTACGTGGGGTAGCAGGTGGTAGTGGTGGTGGTGTTGGCGGTGGCACGAGTCATGTGGCACCAGGAGTGGGCCACGCTGCTAACTCAGCACACCCACAACCACTCTCAACCACCCCCACACTCCCACAACCTGCACAACCACAACCTGCACAACCACAACCAGCACAACCACAACCACCTGTCAATATCCAGTACCCACCAGCAGACCGCATCTGGGATTGGCAGCAAGGTGACAATTTTGTTCCCAATCCCCATGACTTTGATGAAGCACAAAGTGGAATACGGCCATCGTGTACACTTGGGAACAATGCTACTGAACTAGAATGCTTTCAGTTATTCTTCGATGAACCCCTGATGGACATTATTGTCAGGGAAAGCAACACATACTATGAGTACACCATGGCAAACACAATACTTTCACCAAGGTCACGGCTACACCAGTGGAAGGACACAACTGTGGCAGAGATGTATACTTGTTCTTTGCCACAATAATGCTTATGCCACATGTGTATAAGCACACTGTCAACACATACTGGTGGTCGACAGAACGCCTGATTTCAACCCCAGGTTTTAGTGATATTATACCAGTGAATCGTTTTTTGATACTGTTACGTATGCTTCACTTCTCTGACAAAACCAGGCCTGACAGAAACAACAGGTTATATAAGATCAGGAATGTGTTTATGTACATGAAACAAAAGTGCTGTATGTATTTTTATCCCTTCAGGAAGCTTGTTATTGATGAGTCTTTGATTTTGTTCAAAGGCAGACTGTCATTCAAGCAGTATATACCAAGCAAGAGGAAACGCTTTGGTATAAAGTTATTTGTACTGTGTGATTGCAAAAGTGGTCTGGTTTTGGATATAATTGTGTACACTGGCAGTAATACATTGCAAGATACCAGGAAGTTATTGGGTATCTCTGGTGATGTGGTTAGAACAATGATGGAACCATATCTTGGTAAGGGGCATATATTATATACTGATAACTGGTACACAAGCCCTTTACTCAGTGATTTCTTGCGAGTGAACATGACAAACGTGTGTGGCACAGTGAGTGCAAATCGTAAACATATGCCTAGGTTCGACGCTGGCACTTGTAGAGGTGAAGTGCAGGTGTTTGCTGCCAATGACATCATGGTATTTTGGTGGCAAGACAAACGTGATGTCACATTGTTGACATCAGTTCACAGACATGAAATGGTAGACACTGGCAAGCAGAATAGAGAGACCAATGAACCCATTCTAAAGCCTGCAGCTGTGATGGACTACAACCTCAATATGCGCTTAGTGGACAAATGTGACATGCAGATTGGATTTGCTGATTGTGTCCGCAAGAGTTATAAGTGGTACATAAAACTCTTTTTCCATCTTGACATTTCCATGCTGAATGCTTATAACATTTATAAGTTGAAGACCAACAACGAGCCCAAATATGGTGAATTTTGTTTGTCAGTCATCAGACAAATAATATTCAAGTACCAAGGAACAACACATGCAATAGACCAGCGCCCTCTCGTATGAGGCCTGGTGATCACTATCCCATACTACTGCCTCCTACTACTCTCAAGAAAAATGCTCAGAAGAGGTGTTTTGTCTGTAAACATTCCACAAAACGCCCACCAAAACGCAGAGACACTCGTTTTATGTGTGAGGAGTGTAAAGTACCACTGTGCATATACCCATGTTTCAAAGAGTTCCACAAGCTGCAGGAATTCTAGGAAAGTGTTCAGTAAGTGCACATATGTATATATATTATAGAACAATAGTAATGAAATTTTTTTTATTGTTTGTGTAAACAAGTTTTGTAAATAATATAAAGATACTAATGTTTATACTAGTATAGTGTTGCATACAACGAGTGTATATATAAACATTGCACCTTACCTTGGTCTAACAGGCCACATAAGTTACGTAAAAAAAGAAAATAGTGAAAAAAAACAAGTAATCTACGAATGGAAGTAAACAAATGCTTACCGAGTGAGCGGCAGTCGCCGCTGTTGCCATACGTAGCTCATTTTCTGCCAACTTTACACCTCCATATCTCGGTAAGTATTGATGGCAAAAATCTGTTTTTAGGATAAAAACAATCAGAAAAATAACCTTAACATTTTGCTAAGAATTTTTTTTTTTTTTCCGAATATTTTGCGACAACAGAATGGCACTCAGGATTGAGGGTTGCGACAGTCAAAGGGTTAAGGAAAATTTTAAGACCACATTTCAGACCATCCTGGCCCATCATCAAATCAAAAGTGTCAAATTGTACGTTACTTGTTAATTGTTTCATCCATGTTACCTTAACTTGTGTGTTTCTGTATATATTGGAGGTGGACTTGGGCTCAGGGTAGCAAGGAAGTCCATGGCTTGTGTATGCTCTTTCCATTTTAATGGTTGAATGGAGTTTTTCAAAAGGTCATATTAAAACATTATCTCTTAAGAAAATTTTTGGACTAGAGAAATTACATTACAAAAATTTCTCTCAAGTGATTTACCTCCTCCACGTGAAGGGTCTTAATTAATCATAACTAAAAATTGAAGAAAGGAAGAATCTTTATTTATGGAAGGTATTTTACATTTATTTATGCTGGAAAAACTACATACACTGGAAAGATGATAATTATGCACATTTCAGGGAGAACTTGTAAAAATAATGTTCTTTTCTTCTTTCAACACGTCGGCCGCCTCCCACCGAAGCAGGGTGGCCCAAAAGAAAAAAACGAAAGTTTCTCCTTTTACATTTAGTAATATATACAGGAGAAGGGGTTACAAGCCCCATGCACCCGGCATTTTAGTCGCCTCTTACGACACGCATGGCTTACGGAGGAAGAATTCTGTTCCACTTCCCCATGGAGATAAGAGGAAATAAGAACAAGAACTAGTAAGAAAATAGAAGAAAACCCAGAGGGGTGTGTGTATATACATATGCTTGTACATGAATGTGTAGTAATAATAATAATAATAATAATAATAATATAATAATAATTTTTATTTCAATGCATGTTACAAGTGTACAATGTTATTGGTAGTTACAATTATAAAACAATTATAAAACTGTAATGCAAGGAGAGCCACTGGCATGCCATGGCATTAGGGGCAGTTTATTCTAGAGACTTATTCACTAAGTACTTAATGCTAAAGAAATTGATTGAGTTTATTCTAGTTCTGTATTATTTAAATTATTAAATGGTTATACATACTATTAAAAGACAATACAAGAGAAATTGGTTGAGTTGAATCTAGTTGTAGAATTTATTTCAAATTACAGTATGTTGATGCTATACTAGTATAATAACAATACTAGAAATAGTTTTTAGAGTTTCATCTAGATATATATTGTATTTCAAATTAAGAAAATGATGATACTATAAGATTTTAAATGACAATATGATGATATGAAATTGCAACAAGTGTTAAGGAGGATGAACATATCAAATTGAGATCTTCTTAGGTAAAATAATATTGGGTTTGGAAGTTTGTTACAGTATGAGTATTTAGTATAGGTGAGTAGGTGATTTTGAGAAGAGTCTTGAATTGATTT
>WNWK01051439.1:0-12488 GCA_009830355.1 Cherax destructor
ACATGAGTTTTCCAGTACCACCTCCATCATCTTAGCCCTCCACGTATCTTGGCCCCATGTGGCTCCAAGTTTTCCCAGTCTATTTCCTTGTGGTTGAAGTCACCCATGATCAGTAGTTTTGCCCTGCTCGCATGAGCCCTTCTGGCCACTTCAGCCAGTGTGTCAACCATCGCTCTATTACTCTCATCATACTCTTGCCTTGGCCTCCTGCTGTTCTGGGGGGGTTTATACATTACTGTAATTACCACCTTGGGACCTCCAGACTGTAGCATTCCTATTATGTAATCTCCTGCTTCTCCTCTGTCTCCTCTCTCCAGCTCATCAAAATCCCATTGGCTTTTGATCAGCAGTGCCACTCCTCCACCCCTCTGTTCCCCCTCTGTCTTTCCTCAGGATCTGGTATCCCGTTGGAAAGATGGCATCTATTATGCCTGTGAGCTTGGTTTCTGTGAGGCTATTATGTCCGGTGATGCCTCTTTGACAGTGTGTGTGTGTGTGTGTGTGTGTGTAGTGTGTTAAACCTAGTCAATCCCAAAACTCACCTACTTTCTGAAAAATGCCTACACCCTTTGACTCAGATCAACTCAAGGAATTGACTCTCTCCTCAAGACCTATGCTAGAGTTTATTGAATCTTTCCCTCGAAGATGGACAGTGGTTGCAAGCCTCACTTCCAGTCAGGCTCGGGGGCTGGGAGTCCCAAATCCTCTCAGATTGCTCTACCAGCTTCCTATCCTCTTCCATAGCATCAAATGAGTTAATAAAACAAATTCTTCCGGACAACCTCAGGGATTCAGCAGGAATACAGGACCCTAGCTACGCAATGCCATCACTTGCTGCTCCAGCACCAAAACCTAGTGCAGAACTGGCCTACAAACTGTCAAGTTGGGATGGCCCCATCGCTGAAAATATGTTTGCCAGCATGGTTAGGGCTGTAACATCAGACAGGAGACTGCCCATCTCCTAGCTGTGAGTGGACATCACTCTGGGTACTTTCTCCAAACAGTTCCTATTTCGGCAATGGGAACACGCCTCGACCCTAAGACCCTCCGTATTGCAGTGGCTCTGCGCCTTGCTGCCCCAATTCACACGGAATATATGTGTATTTGCGGCGATGGGCAAGCCGACCAATATAGTCTACATGGTCTTAACTGTTCCAAAACCAAGGGCTGGCATTCAAGACACAATGGGATCACAATCTGTCCTTGGAAGTATGGCAAGCTCTTAGCATGGGACTATACCTGTGTGTCGACTGGCTGACACCTACATCCATCACAGTGTCGGGCGACAGGGAGGAGCTGCTGATCACAGGGTTGATTACAAGATCGGCAAGTACAGGGACATAAGCCAACAGTATCAATTTGTCCCAGTGGAATCAGAGACCTTGGGATCATGGGAAAAAAAATGCCACACGTTTCCTTAAAGAACTGGGTTCCAGATTCATCGACACCACCAGGGACCTAAGGGCAGCCACGTTCATGTTCCAGCGCCTCAGCGTGGCCATCCAGAGGGGAAATGCATGCTGCATACAGGGCTCGCGTCCGGCTTCGGAGGAGCTGGAGGAGATTCATAATCTTTGATATATTGTACCAATGTATTCATATTCATGTTTGTGTTTTCTGTCAGTGTATTCTGTATTAATAAAGTACATATATAATATATATAGGGGGCCAGGTACCTATTTGCTGCTAGGTGAACAGGACAACAGGTTAACAGCCTGGTTGATCAGACCCTGATCCACCATGAGGCCTGGTCCCAGACCGGGCCGCGGGGACGTTGATCCCCGGAACTCTCTCCAGGTATACTCCAGGTGGTAGGAGAAGAAAATATTCAAACAGCTCCGGGGAGAACCTTGAGTTTTCCCTGAGGTACGTTTATTTTGTCTTCTCTGAGGATGAAGGTTCCCAGTAAAGTTCTAGAGGTGGTACCTCCCTCTCTCTCTCTCTCTGTCTCTGTCTCTCTCTCTCTGTCTCTCTCTCTCTCTCTTCTCTCTGCTTCTCTCTTTTCTCTGTCTCTCTCTCTCTCTCTCTCTTCTCTCTCTTCTCTATATATATATATATATATATATATATATATATATATATATATATATATATATATATATATATATATATATATATATATAAATTTCTATAGTATACATCAGTAATTATAATAATGTGTAATGTCTGATATAAGTACTGATTTTAAAAAGAGCAAAACGTTTTAGAAGACCAAAATGTTTACAGATGAACGATCATATATATCCTTGACGTTAGAAGAGCCGTTACTCTCGAAAGATGTACTGACTTTCCATAAATATTTAAATTTATGTCATTAATTATTTTTTTAATTAATATTACATAAATTATTCAAGAATAAATTATTAAAAGTATAATTGAATTCTGTTTATCAGATATAAAAGTAATGGTTCTTCAGTTTTTCTTGGCGGGAGATTGTCAGAATGTTGGCCGACACCGCCAGTGTTGGCAGCTTCTGTTACTGCTCTACCTTCACTCGACGCCACCCGAACGTTTTAATGTATATTATTTGCGAGTGACCGCGTATCGAAGACGATATGGAAATACAAAATAAAAATGTACAACTAAACCATGGATTCGTATATGGTTGTGAAAGAAAACTAGAGGAGTGTTACTGGAGGCCCCCGACTCCACTCACTTCATCATCCAGGTACCTACTCTGCTGCCATTTTAACTTGATATGATAGTATGTATTTGTCTTGAGTGTTTCTGTTCGTTGCTTTTAGTGTTTGTTAATCTTAAACTTTTTCTTACTGTGTATGATGTATACCGGTATATTTTTTTTGGTTTGGCTGAAATGTGATTTATCTACTCTGTCAAACTTCCCTAGTACTAACAGTACCACTATTACTATTACTAGTGCTGTTATTAATATGTGTATTATTACTATTATTTTATTACTATTACTCCTGTTATTACTTCTACTATAATTGCTGTTATTACTACTTTATTACCATTATTACTGTATCTTGTTACTATTACTGTTATTACTATCATAACTATTTTATTACTATAATTACTAACACATTACTATTATTATTAGTACTATTATTACTAACATTTGTTACTATTATCACTTACTATTATTATTATTACTCATGTTACTCTTATTACTATAGCTACTATTATTACTTCTACTATTATTGCTGTTATTATTACTTTTTCGACTACAAACATGTAATTTACAATTGTCATTAAAATAGCGCGTGGACAGTTGAGATACTAACACTGATATTTTATGTTGACCTACTCTCCATACCATCAAACACCTTTCATGGATACTGGGGAGGGGGGAGCCATGGGTGAATGCCTTAAAGCTGGTGAAAAGCTCATTGTCAAAGTAATTAGTGAAATTAAGACACATGTGCAACATCTGGGCTTCTTTAGTGTAGACTTTTCGCCATCCAGTGGCTTTATCAATACAAATTCTAGGACATAATTCAGTCGTGGAGGTTCTCCAGAACCTCCACGACTACATTCTCTTCCCACCAACTCCAAAGCTGAGGACTGATTACCTCATCTTCTGTATATAGTTCTACAGTCTTCCATTCATGTCCTTGAATTTGTATTGATAAAGCCACTGGATGGCGAAACGTCTACAATAAAGATACCCAGATGTTGCACATGTGTCTTAATTTCATCTTGTCGGTATTGTATAACATTCTTGTACAACAAAGTAATTAGTGCTGTCCTCCCTTTCATCGGATCAAACGTAATTGCCTTTCATTTTCCAAGCAATGTCTAATCCACAACGGGTTTAGTGCTTTTAGAAAATGTAATGATAATGCACATATTAGCTGCTATGGCTTTTAAAGAGGATGGTTTATGCCGATGAATGGCTTTTGAGCGAAGGAATTTTAGTTACTTTTCCATTTCCTTGGATCGAATCTGATTGCCCTCAATTTCCTCAAGTAGTGTTTGACTCCCACGGGTTTAGCTTTTCCCTAATAAATGTTATATATCAATACGCTGTCGATTATCTTTAAATATTTAAGTTTAACAAATTTTGCAGAATTCGTAATTTTATAACTTATTTTGCCAGATTTATCATAATGTACACAAGACTGACGTCTTCACTATTTCCTGACAGTTCACTCCACTATAACCTCAATTATTTAACAACAGTGTGACTAGAGCCTGTAATCACTTGGTACTTCATTTGCTACTATAATAAATGTTATATATTAATACGTTGTCGATTATCTTTAAATATTTAAGTTTAACAAATTTTGCAGAATTCATAATTTTATAACTTATTTTGCCAGAGTTATCATAATGTACACAAGACTGACGTCTTCACTATTTACTGACAGTTCACTCCACTATAACCTGTGACTAAAGCCTGTAATCACTTGGTACTTCATTTGCTACTATATATATGTTGATATGTGAGAAAAATAACTTGTAAATTTTAGTTATGCTACTTGTCTGACTTATGTTAAACATTAGGGTACATGTGTTAAGTTCCTTTTGTGTTAGCCCATTTGCATTTCAGTAGTATTTGGAATGTCAGAATTCACTTTGCTGAAACGACATGAATATTTTTACATGTTTTTTTTTCAGTTCCGTAACTATTCTTGAGTCGTTTCTTAGTAAATAAAAGCGTAGCTTACTACTAGGCTCAAGTTAATAACACTCAAGCCTTCTGAACATAATTTTTTTAATATATTAAAAATACATTAAATTGTTAATAGTCGTTTTATGTACTGCAAAGTATTTCATAATGAATTTGATTGCAAAATCCACTGTTAGTGTAGTTCGTGTTTAGTTTTTGAAGGGTGGTTTTGTAAATTTCTTGTACATTGTGTATGTTGATATATATCTGTTGGATTAAATTGTTTTATATATTATGGGAGACTTAATTAAATTTTTAGTGCAATTATACAGATTTACCTATATAAATCTTGATATAGATAAGCTTTGTGAGGTATACCTATAGTTTTGTGATGCGTATTCTCATAAATTTCATGTGATAATTCGTCTTATCAGAGCAATTTGTAGCATTTTGCTGCTCTTCGGTTAAATTTAGCAGTAACAATTGAGACTCCGAATGAATGTGGAATAAATCTTGGGATCCTGTTCCAAGCTATGTGTAACTTAAGAGGATAGTTTCGATATTTACCCGGGAAGAACCTCCCAATTCTCTGAAAATTGGACATTTGCCTTATCGCCTCCTGTGCACCCGATGATCGATATGATCTCATGTTCCTGCTCGTCACATCTACTTGGACCACTGCCTGCATCCTGGAGTCCATAAGCCAGTGACCTCCCTCCTCCTCTCACTGCCTTTCCCTCCTGATTTTTAGTGTATGTAACCAATTTCATTACTGTCTCTTATCTCCTTAGGTTAGGTTTGTCAGGAAACAAGCAAATGGTTTCTGGACGAGGGTCTTAGTCATATAATGACCAGCAGCTGGAGCTTTTGGTCATCTGACAGAGGCTTTCCGCTGGCTTACCGGGCCACCTCTATAAAAATTATTACATATGATTATAACCTCACCTCCTCAGGCTTCCCGTCTTCCGAGAGTATCTCTGCTTACCTTGTCTTCTGAATATTTTTCCTTATTAATCCTTCATTGGTTCTCCCCGTACTACCCTCCACCTTATTTCCTTCATAGTCTTCTTCAGTGTTTTTTTTAATTCCCCCTTCCACTATATTAGCTCTACCTGTTTTGCGTTTTTTTACTATTGTTGCAGTTTCCTCCCAACAGGAATTGAAGTTTCCTTCAAACTCCTCCCTCAGCTGTCTCTTTAGGCCAGTTATTATCGTATTTAGATAATGCCGTCCACTGCCTTCACTCTTGCTCGCCTGGATATTAAATGCTCCTTTGATTTTCTTTTTCTTTCAAACACTAGTAAGGGGGGGGGGGTTCCCTTATCACGGGAGTCAAGTAGAGTACATTGAGAATTTCTTACCCTTTTGCACAAGAGCTAAGGCGGTGAACCGCAATGTGCACTAATTTATGTAATTGATACATCCAACTGTGTGTGCTTACGTGGCGCGCACACGTGTCCATATTTTTGTTGTGTTTTCACTAATTTGTAATAGCCTGTTTGCAGTTGCAGGAATTGAGTCTCTGCTCCTGGCCTCATCTCTTTGTTGGCAGCAACTGGGCCTATCATACTTATTCTTAAAGTTATTTATAGATCCTCCCTTTACCATTTTGCTATCTAGGTCCTTCTTCTTTCTGACCTCACTAAGTATTTCCCGACATCCCTGTTTCTTACCCATTTTTAGCTTCCAGTTGAGGATCTGAGAGCCGCCTTCCAAGCATAATCGCCCTGGTTCCCTGAAATAGAAAAAGTGTCGTCTCTAAACATTAACAAAAACATCTCTTTCATTCATTTAACGGAAGCACCGATCAGTTATTTAATCTTGCATTTCAGGAATTTTCCGTATCAGGTAGTGAATCTTAATTTAAAAGTTCTGAAATGGGTTGAATATTAATAGGTATGCTCCTACTAATCAAGTCTACTTTCGAAATGGAGTGTACACAAGCACAGGCAAATATTTCGTAAAGTAGCTGTGAGAGGTCAGAGAATAGAATGTAGGAACTGGTCTCTGCATGAGGCAGGAATGGCTATACCTGAGTCCCGTCAAACTAATGAGGTAACTTTAGTTCACTATCGTGTGTTGGTTCGTCACTTTCATGCTCCAGTGTCTTTTTCAGTAAGCAGTGATCACGTCACCACCGTCTTTAGAAATAGAATTAGAACTTATTGCTTATGAGTGTCTGAAACTACCAAATACTGTATCCAACCTTAATACAGTACATCATTTCCGACTAGCAGTTGCGCAAAAAGCCCCATTCATATATAGCCCATGAAAACTTAACTTTTCAAAAAATAACTTGTGTAAGGGTATGTTAGATATAACCCCATCTTAGACTTCAACAGGATATTAACCTCAGTATATGTATTAGGTGGTACTCTGCAGATTATCTTAACACGGTACAATAAGCCGAAGAGTCCTTGAACTTAACATTAGTGATTAAATGCTTCAGAGAAGCTTTAATTACGATGCTGGTGGGGTGTACATATCCAGGTCGTCAATACTAGTCATCATGATAATTATGTTCCCGCCGACCATGAACTGCCTCTGGCAGATGAGTACTCAGCCGCGTGACTGGTATTGACATATCATCGGGTTTAGGAATCGGGACTGAGTCTTTTGAAGCCTACTCTCCTTATTTGCAAAATGAAGCTGTGTTCGCGAACATGGCCTAGCTTATTGCAGTAAGTTTTTTTTTTTTTTTTTTTTTTACTCTTGTCAAAAGCTTATGCTGAGATAGGTTTTGTGGTCTTGGCCAGTCACTGGCTTCCTGCTTTCAGATATATCGAGATGTGTGCAGACTCGGGTATTACATGTCCTCCCAAAATAATTGTCAGGGTAGCTAGGTTTTAACTGATTGCACCAAAGCTGAAAGTGAAAGTGATCGACGCTCTATTTCTAGTTGCTTGCTTATCTCCTCGACCTATGTGTACCTCTTATGTTCGAAATATTCCTGCACATAGGCCCTTTTGGATACTTCATCCTCGAGTAGGATCAAGTGAAATCGAGGCCATCAGGCAAAAACTAGGTAATGTCCTGCGCAAAATAGTGATAAAATATGACTGCCGTAAGTCATTGCCCTGATACTCCTGAGAGAGGATATGGTGGATGCAACTTCCACAACATTTGAACCTGAACACCAATGCCGCTGAGCTCACAATATTAAATCCAACAGTTGGCACATTATTATTGGCAGTAACTTTCACATATCAACATCCGTGGCTCCAGACTATTCAACATTTTACCAGAAGATATTAGAAACGGTACTGGGAGAAGCATATTAGTTAAGAAAAAACTGTTCCACTACCTCTACCAGGTGCCATTATTATAAACAAGGGGAAGCGCCTGAGAGGGGGATATGGAAGGTATTCAGGCTTAATTTAGGAAACCGGAGCACAGATCCAATTCCCTAGATCAAAAGCCCCTCACCAGAATCAAGGAACCTCCCTTGAGGGGTACCAGGTGCCAGATTGTTACAAAATGCGACATGTATTAGTGTAGATATTCCCAGAGAATACTAGGACGGCTTATTGATCCCCTTCTAGCATCTGGTCTGTTTCTGGTTTTGTCAGCTTGTTGATAATTCTAGTCCAGTAATCCTCTGTATTATGAAGCTTCTCGATAGCGCTTTGGGATCACAACTGGAGGAATAAAAATTGACCAAATAAAATTGAACTTTAATAATAAAAAGGAGTTTAGGTGGAAATATTTAAAAGCAAACTTAGTAATTATGGATATATGATCATGTGCAACTTTTGGTATAAAGCTTATATATCTGTACATAATTTTAAATGTTGCATCCACCTCTGGTGATATACCGTACACTATATTATAAGAATCTGTACCCTTTGCAAGTACTTTACTATGATGAAATGCACTCAGAAATGTGCAAATGTATGCGTGTGTGCTAAGTATATGCAACTTAACAAGTGGTGGCCAAAAAATCCCTAGGTCACACGTGGCAGAGCAGAGCCTAGTTGTCGCCACAACGAGTACCTGTGAGAGATTGCACCCGAGGCAGGCCCTCTAGATACAATGTGACTTTAGATTTCTACCGCCTTACCACACGCCCAATAATCAAACAAGTAACCATGTAGTTTGTAGAGTTGGAAACCAATAAAAACTCCTTTCCAATGAGCAGTGTGTAGAGCAATTACATCCTGCCTACGTACATAGGTAAATATATAAGGCAAGATATTTTCGTTTTAGCTATTAACGAAAACTTCAGCAATACAATTTTATATATATATATATATATATATATATATATATAGAGGAGAGAGAGAGATTTTGGGAAATGTTGAGTGAGTGTGTGGGGAGTTTTCAACCAAGTGAGAGAGTAATTGTGGTTGGGGATCTTAATGCTAAAGTGGGTAAAAATGTTGTGGATGGAGTAGTAGGTAAATTTGGGGTGCCAGGGGTAAATGTAAATGGGGAGCCATTAATTGAGCTATGTGTAGAAAGAGGTTTGGTAATAAGTAATACATATTTTATGAAAAAGAGGATAAATAAATATACAAGGTATGATATAGCACGTAAGGAAAGTAGTTTGTTGGATTATGTATTGGTGGATAAAAGGTTGATGAGTAGGCTTCAGGATGTACATGTTTATAGAGGGGCAACGGATATATCAGATCATTATTTGGTTGTAGCTACAGTTAGAGTAAAAGGTAGATGGGACAAAAAGAAAATGGCAACAGCAAGTAAGAGAGAGGTAAAAGTGTATAAACTAAGGGAGGAGGAAGTTAGGGTGAGATATAAGGAACTATTGGCAGAAAGGTGGGCTAGTGCAAGTAGGAGTAGTGGGGGGGTTGAAGAGAATTGGGATAGTTTTAAAAATGCAGTATTAGAATGTGGGGCAGAAGTTTGTGGTTATAGGAGGGTGGGTGCAGGAGGAAAGAGGAGTGAGTGGTGGAATGAAGAAGTAAAGGGTGTGATAAAAGAGAAAAAGGTAGCTTATGAGAGGTTTTTACAAAACAGAAGTGTTAGTAGAAGAGCAGAGTATATGGAGAGTAAAAGAAAGGTGAAGAGAGTGGTGAGAGAGTGCAAAAGAAGAGCGGATGAAAGAACGGGAGAGGCTCTGTCAAGAAATTTTGCTGAAAACAAGAAAAATTTTTGGAGTGAGATAAACAAGGTAAGAAAGCCTAGGGAACGAATGGATTTGTCAGTTAAAAACAGAGTTGGGGAGTTAGTAGATGGGGAGCTGGAGGTATTGGGTAGATGGCGGGAATATTTTGAGGAACTTTTAAATGTTGATGAAAAGAGGAGGCGATAATTTCATGTACTGGCCAGGGAGGTACAACATCGTTTAGGAGTGAAGAAGAGCAGGATGTGAGTGTGGGGGAGGTGCGTGAGGCATTACGTAGAATGAAAGGGGTAAAGCAGCAGGAATTGACGGAATCATGACAGAAATGTTAAAAGCAGGGGGATATAGTGCTGGAGTGGTTGGTATTTTTGTTTAATAAATGTATGAAAGAGGGAAGGTACCTAGGGATTGAGCGAGCATGTATAGTTCCTTTATATAAAGGGAAGGGGGATAAAAGAGAGTGTAAAAATTATAGGGAATAAGTTTACTGAGTATACCAGGTAAAGTGTATGGCAGGGTTATTATTGAAAGAATTAGAGGTAAGACAGAGAGTAGGATTGCAGATGAGCAAGGAGGCTTTAGAATGGGTAGGGGATGTGTAGATCAAGTGTTTACAGTGAAGCATATATGTGAACAGTATTTAGATAAAGGTAGAGAAGTTTTATTGCATTTATGGATTTAGAAAAGGCATATGATAGAGTGGATAGGGGAGCAATGTGGCAAATGTTGCAAGTGTATGGAATAGGTAGTAAGTTACTGAAGGCTGTAAAGAGTTTTTATGAGGATAGTGAGGCTCAGGTTAGGGTGTGTAGGAGAGAGGAGATTACTTCCCGGTAAAAGTAGGTCTTAGACAGGGATGTGTGATGTCACCATGGTTGTTTAATATATTTATAGATGGGGTTGTAAAAGAAGTAAATGCTAGGGTGTTGGGGAGAGGGGTGGGATTAAATTTTGGAGAATTAAATGCAAAATGGGAGTTGACACAGTTACTTTTTGCTGATGATACTGTGCTTATGGGAGATTCTAAAGAAAAGTTGCAAAGGTTAGTGGACGAGTTTGGGAGAGTGTGTAAAGGTAGAAAGTTAAAAGTGAACATAGATAAGAGTAAGGTGATGAGGGTATCAAACGATTTAAATAAAGAAAAATTGGATATCACATTGGAGAGAGGATTATGGAAGAAGTAAATGTTTTCAGATATTTGGGAGTTGATGTGTCAGCGGATGGATTTATGAAGGATGAGGTTAACCATAGAATTGATGAAGGAAAAAGGTGAGTGGTGCATTGAGGTATCTGTGGAGACAAAAACGTTATCCATGGAGGCAAAGAAGGGAATGTACGAAAGTATAGTGGTACCAACACTCTTATATGGGTGTGAAGCATGGGTTGCAAATGCTGCAGCGAGGAGGAGGCTGGAGGCAGTGGAGATGTCCTGTCTAAGGGCAATGTGGTGTAAATATTATGCAGAAAATTCGGAATGTGGAAATTAGGAAAAGGTGTGGAGTTACTAAAAGTATTTGTCAGAGGGCTGAAGAGGGGTTGTTGAGGTGGTTTGGTCATTTAGAGAGAATGGATCAAAGTAGAATGACTTGGAGAGCGTATAAATCTGTAGGGAAGGAAGGCGGGGTAGGGGTCGTCCTAGAAAAGGTTGGAGGGAAGGGTAAAGGAGGTTTTGTGGGCGAGGGGCTTGGACTTCCAGCAAGCAGTGTGAGCGTGTTAGATAGGAGTGAATGGAGACGAATGGTTTTGGGACATGACGATCTGTTGGAGTGTGAGCAGGGTAACATTGTGTGAAGGATTCAGGGAAACCAGTTAATTGATTTAGTTGGACTTGAGTCCTGGAAATGGGAAGTACAATGCCTGCACTTTAAAGGAGGGTCTGAGATAGTGACAGCTGGGAGGGACTTTTCAGCTGTCGTATCACCCCTGCAAAGACAGTGATTATGTAGAGGGGGTGAAAGTGTTAATGATGATGAAAGTTTTTTTTTTTTTGGGGTTTTTTTCTTTTTTGGGCACCCTGCCTCGGGGGGGACCGACTTTTTGAAAAAAAAAAAAAAATATATATATATATATATATATATATATATATATATATATATATATATATATATATATTATATATAATATATATATATATATATATATATATATATATATATATATATATATATATATATATATATATATATATATATATATATATATATATATTATATATATATATATATTCTTCCTTGAATCTTTTTATCCACTTCTCCGAGGCAATGGGTCCCACAATTGACACCAGAGGTGGACCCCATCCTATATATATATATATATATATATATATATAATCAACAATGGCGTCTTTTTTTTTATAACGCTACACCTCACCCATATAATGGTCGCACCAGGTGGTGTGTTAAATGTCTGTTACTCATGTCATCACTTTACTAATAATACGTGGCGGTCATTCGTATCCCATGCACATCGAATGCGCAAAATTTTCGAACTTTCAGTGTGTCACTGTAGAGGTGTACCGCAGTATACTAGCGTAGTGGAGGCGGCACAGTGGTGGGCGTATTTCTTGATGGGCATGACTCCAAAGGGTTCAAGAAAGTAGTGATTGCACAAGCAACTAGCAGTCAGTGGTGGCTGACTGGAGACGACTGACAGTCCATTAATATAGCGGTGGTGGAATGAAGTATTGAAGTTTTTGGTGTGTAATAGTAGTTGTGGAGTGAAGGAGAGGCCTGTGAACAGCGCGGCTCAGACAAATGACCACAGTACCACACTTCAGCTCACCACTCAACTGTCTCCATCAGTGACTCATTAGCATATACACAGGACACCACT
>WNWK01051440.1:0-12487 GCA_009830355.1 Cherax destructor
ACCCCCAAAAACCCCCTCTTCAGCCCTCTGACAAATACTTTTAGTAACTCCACACCTTCTCCTAATTTCCACTTTCCCGAATTTTCTGCATAATATTTAGTTTAGGCATATTTTGAGATATATATCAGGAGTTAGATATGCATAATATGAGTGTACCATGCAATTGAAAAAAAATGCAAAAAAGAGGACCTGTACAGACGGGCCCCCGCAGGGCCACATTTTAAATTTCAGTAAATAAATATTTATATAAAAATTTCTAGTGCATATATGAATTTTGGGTTTGGGGGTACAGAACATTCTTATTGTCATTCCCGATCAATGAGAAATTGTTCTATTGTGAACCCTTCCCAAAAGAAGTTCAAATATCTCGCATTTTGGTGGAAAGTGACTAGATCCAGAACCAGATGACCTGTTGCCATCTCCAGTGCAGTACCAAAGTGCAGAAAGGCCTGATGACAGTGTGGGGTTTTACCAAAATAGGTTTGATAAAATGCTATATGGAGTGCAAGGCAGAATATTTACATGCAATTTTGCAGCAAAACGAAAAATCATGTCACATCCTCATTTTTGTGTGCCGTATGCAAGGTAAATCTATGCATCAAGAAGGAAAGAAATTGCTTCATAGCCTTTTATTGAGAATTAGTGATCAAGAATGATTGTTTTTTTTCAGGAAATTCAGGAATATGGGACTTGAAAGTTTTATCCCCTTTTCAATGTGTCCATGTTGCTCTTTTTGGGTTTACTTTCATATTTTTTATACATACAAAATGTTTGGAAACAAGTTCCATTTGTGTTTTTTATATTGTCTATTAGTATAATAAAATAGAAAAATACTTATTTGGTGTTTTATTAACAATTGCAAATTTGCAACATTCAGAATTTGACACCCTTTACGGTCAGGACCGCTGTGACGGTCCTTGAATATTGGGAATTGCGTGAAAAGTTTTTTTTTGAATTTCAATTATTGGGCTCATTATCCTTACATTGAGTTACTCTATCCACTCATTTGAAATACATTTTGAAATTATCATTTTCCAGGGGGTGCCCGGAAAGGGTTAAAGATTTTTTTTTTTTTTCTGCTATGGCACATTTCCTTTCTAAATGGCGAGATCTGCATGTTTACAAACTTTTTAAAAAGTAATTAAATGTCTAATTTGAAGAGGTTGTCACATTTCAAATACACATAATTTTTTTTTTTTTTTCATGCAAACTCTAAAACTTCATTTGTGTCACTTACAAAGCATTGCTTCATTTCAGAAAATTTTTAAACAAATCAGTGTATTTTTTAGTTAATGTAGCTGAAGTGCATTACTCCATCTTCGTTTTCAATAAAATACCCTTTTATGACCACTGTGCAAACTTATATAATTTGCCTCAAATTTAGCATTCTCTTCCGTTTTTCTTACTAATAATGAGGCTTCAAGAAATACAAAATTGAAATTGTGCCCTCCCCATTTTACTAGTAACACCTATACCAAGTGTTACCTTCATCTGTCAGAACCTCTTTTGCTGCTGCAATGTCAATAAACATTTTCTCAGCTTTTTCTTCTTCTCCATCATAGTGATCTGGGTGCCACTTGAGCTAGATTTCTGTTGAAAACAAGGTGCTTTATTAGTAATCACATTATGCAGTGGGCCATATGCTGAGGCACAACATGCAATGTTTGGTTTAGGGAAGAAGCAAGGTATGGGGGAAAAAAGGAAGAAACCAATGCATAGACTTCAATTGTGTATGTCAAGCTATGGCTGGTAAGAAGTAAACTAAGAAATCTGCCAAAAAAAAATTGATGTCTGATAAAACTGATGATATTGTTTGCTACAATATTTTATCTTATTCAGAACTATTAATTGAAATACCCTCAAAATCTGAAAACTAATTTTTAAATCAGAATGATCTTAAAAGTCTTTTTGAAAAAAAAAAAAGAGTAATACTGTATTTTAATTTAAATTTAGAAAAATCTATCTTGTTTTAAATTTTCTGACTAATAGAGAAAATGCTTTAAGCTGTTGTTCATACAAGTATGTACAGCATTTATTATTTTCTGTTTCACCTATTTATGGATCAAATACATTTATGTATAGCATGAACATTTTCAGTTATGTTCTACCAAACATTAAAAAAAAAATACCACCACCTGGTTTAGCTGTAAATAACTTAGGAGTAATAAACTTAAATTACTTGAAAATACCATCCTTAATTATCTTACCTATAGGCTTTGCTAATTTCTCTTTTGTTTGCAGTTCGTTTAACTCCAAGTATCTTGTAGTAATCCCGTTTGCTAGCTTGCTTCTTGAGTTTCTGTGCCTTTTCTAGACCCTCCTTTGCTCTTTGCAAGCTTTCATCAATGTTTAGGGCTTTTGGAAGTAATTCACAGCTGGAAATATAAGTTATTGCAGTAATTATTTGAAAATTAACTAGTATTTTCAACAAATCAGCAGTTTCACACCAAGACAGGGAGAAGCAAAGCACATACATCATGCATCACTGCCTAGTTGTCTTTCCAGAGGTGAATGGATATCACAAATCAAATGATCCCTCAAACTGTAACATTCCCACCCACTTTTGAACTCACAGGCACTGTACCTGCCACTTCAAAAGTTTAATTCCTGAATCTCTTCAGGAACCTTACTCACAGTCAAACAACATGTCAAATCCCCAAAGCTACTTGTCTATACTCATTTTGTTCTATCATGCTCAAAAAATGCCTGATATAATGTGGATGCTCAAGCTACTCTCTCTCTCTCTCAAAATCTCTCACATACCATTTCCAATTCCTTGTAGGATGTCCTCCAACTACCATCAACAAACTCCCCTCTACTCTCTGAATTATACCTTTCATACCACCACACTCTTAAATTTGTTCACTCTTTATTCTCTTCATAATATTTACAAGAAGCATTAACGTAAACCATTCTTCACTGCCTCCAGACTCCTCCTCCTCCTCCTCACAACATCATTTGAAGATCATTCCTCATAACCATACTAGGTACAGTGGTACCCCGGTTTAAGATGGTCCCCAAACTCACCCTTATGTAAGTTTATTTCTAAATGCTTTTTAAGTTAATTTTGGGGTCTAAAAGGACTAGTCTATTTTACAAACTTTCTTAAGAGATAAATTCTTATAATGGCCTTGAACAGCATTCTGGAATGAAAAATATCGTAAACCGGTACCACTGTATTATCATATTCTCCTTTTTGTATTCAAAGATAAACAGCTTTCCTTCCAAAAACTCCTCAACACTCCAGCTATCTTCTCCACATCAATACTAAGAATTAACATTATAGACCATCTACCATAGTGACATATCCAATACCAAATATCTCAAGACATTCACTTCATAATCCTTCCCTCATGCCTGAATGTCCAATCTTTCAATGCCCAATCCTACTCCATTATCTTGCTCTTTTGAGTTAACTTTCAACTGCCTACTTTATAGATGTTAAAATTTCTCATTAACCTCTATCTTTTCTAATTTTTCAATATACTGTGTTTCAACAAACAACTGTGACAACTCTTGATATATCAAATTCATTACCTTTATGCCAACACCTCTTCAACAATCTAGCTACATTTTACCTCCCGTCTCCATCTGCTACATTAAAACAGTGATATCAAACATCCCTGTTTAAGGCCTACTGTAACCACTTCAATTTTAATGTCTCCAACAACAATTATTCTCTCACTTGGTTCAAAACTCTAGAAACATTTGCTCAACACCTCCCAAATTCTTCACTTCCAATCACCTCCAGGTGCATAAACTTTTTATAACCCACTTCTAGTATCCCACTTTTATTCTTATCCACATAATTCTTGAATTTAAAGCTTTATATCTTTTCCTTTTGTTCTACAGTTTTCTATTCACCATTACTGCTATGCTTTCTTTAGCTCTCGATCTCTTAGTTACATCTGACTTAGCCTCTTTTACACTTCCCCTCCTTTCATTAACATTGAAAATCAGTTCTAATCATCTGTACCACTATGCACATAACATGCTTCTTTTTCACACTTGTATGGCAGGACGGTAGTACCTTTCTTGGTGGCTGCTGCCAATCAACCAATTTTTATGAACATTTAACCCTTGCTCACAAACTTGCTCTGTGTCAAAAAAAAAAAAAAATTATGAAATGATAGAGAATCTTTTCCCGATGGTAATGAAAAAAGTACTAAATTTTATGGAAAACTTACAGAATTACGCTCTCCGAAGTTGGCAGTTTCTGCAATATTAACGCATCAGCAATTTTGACCACTTTGAGCCCTATTTTCAGCCAATTCCATTGTTCCAGTCAACCAAACTCAGCTATTTTCCTAGAACTCCTTTTGTTCTATCAATTAAGTACATACAAGAAACTGCCCAATTACCAATTTCAACTGCTCAATAGGTGTGATCAGAAATTGGTAATTTGGCAATTTCACACACAATTCAAGAAAGACCAATTTCAAAATAGGGTCCAGAATTAACAATGCAAACATTCCTAGCACTTAAAATAATATTTTCTCTCTTCATCATGACCAGTCATGTCTCCAGGCCCTCTTATATTACGCTTGCTTTCCATTTTGAATTCTTATTCACAAAAAATAGAAGATTTACTGTTAGGCAGACTACTGCATTATTGTAAAAATGGTATAAATAATATCAGCGCATTTGTGAAAGCATATTAGACCCACCAGTTGATGTGTACAGTGGACCCCGAGTTTCGTAAGGTTCTTATTTCGTAAACATCGTGTTTCGTAAGCTTTTCGATTTCGAGAATCGTGAAATGGCTCGTGTTTCGTAACGTATTAGACCTGTCCGCCTGCTCCGCGCCTGCGCGGGACGCAGGACGCCGCCAGTGAAGCGTTGTTTACCATTGAGAGAACATTACTTAGCGCGCTCTTTCAAACATTCACACTACATTTGGTGTTTTTGGTGGTTTAGTGACTGTCACTGTGAAATAAGTCACCATGGGTCCAAAGAAGCTCCCTAGTGGCACCCCTGTGGTAAAGAAAGTGAGGAACACCATCGAACTGAAGAAAGAGATTATAGAAAAATATGAGAGTGGCGTACGTCTGAGTGATCTTGCCAGGATGTACAACAAAACCCCTTCTACTATCAGCTCTATCCTGGCAAAGAGAAATGAGATCAAGGAAGCTAATGTTGCAAAAGGGGTTGATATGTTAACGAAAATAGATCAAAAACAGTGGATGAGGTTGAGAAGTTGTTGTTGGTGTGGATCCATGAAAAACAGAGAGCGGGTGATAGTATTTCCATGGCGATAATTTGTGAAAAGGCAAGGAAGTTGCACGCAGATCTTGTCAAGACAATGCCTGCAACCAGTGGTGAGGCAAGTGATTTTAAAGCCAGCAAAGGCTGGTTTGACAGGTTTAAGAAACGTAGTGGCATCACAGTGTTGTGAGGCATGGTGAGGCAGCCTGCTCAGACAAACGTGCAGCTGAAAAATTTGTGCATGAATTCCAGGGGTTCGTAGAGGCTGAACAATTCTCCCCAACAAGTGTTTAACTGTGATGAAACAGGCCTGTTTTGGAAGAAAATGCCCAACAGGACCTACATTACTCAGGAGGAAAAGGCACAGCCAGGACACAAGCCTATGAAAGACAGGCTAACTCTCATGTTTTGTTCTAATGCTAGTGGTGATTTTAAAGTGAAGCCTTTACTGGTGTATCACTATGAAAATCCCAGACCCTTCAAGAATCACAGTGTTGACAAGAATAATTTGTGTGTGCATTGGAAGGCTAACACCAAGGCATGGGTCACTACGGAGATTTTCAAGGAATGGGTGATTGGAGTGTTTGGCCCTACTGTGAAGAAATACCTCTTGGAAAAGAAATTGCCACTCAAGTGCCTCCTGATACTGGACAATGCTCCTGCTAACCCTCAACTTGCAAGTGTGTTTGTCTGACAAGTTTAATTTCATCAGAGTGAAGTTCTTGCCTCCTAACACCACTCCTCTCCTCCAGCCCATGGACCAGCAGGTCATTTCCAACTTCAAGAAACTGTACACCAAAGCACTGTTTGAAAAGTGCTTTGAAGTGACCTCGGACACTGAGTTGACCCTAAGAGAGTTCTGGAAAGATCACTTCAACATTGTGCAATGCATACGCCTTATAGGTAAGGCTTGGGAGGAGTGACTTCCAGGACTTTGAACCTCTTGGAGACCATTGTGGCCAGGTTGTGTCCAACAGAGGGATTTTGAAGGATTTGGAGGCTGACGCTGACCTTGACCCTGACGACCCTGTGCCTGTTGTGAACTCTATTGTGGCATTGGGGAGCAGCCTGGGGTTGGAGGTGAGTGGTGAGGATGTGGAAGAGTTGGTGGAGGCCCACAGGGTAGAGCTAACAACTGAAGAGCTGCAAGAGCTTCATCTGGAACAGCAACAGACCACAGCTGAGGTTATTGCTTCAAGGAGGAGGGTGAGAGACAGAAGGAGGTGCCTTCTTCAGTGCAAGGAGATGTGTACAAAGTGGAATGAGTTGCAGACATTTGTTGAAAGACACCACCCTGAGCAAGCTGAAATGAGCCTTCTGTGCAGCCACTTCAGTGACAGAGCCATGTCGCACTTCAGGAAAGTGTTGAAGGGTGCCAGAAACAGAGGACTCTGGACAGTTACTTTTCCAGGCAGGGGGCTGGTGACTCTGAAGCTGGTCCTAGTGGCATTAAAAGACCAAGAAAGGAAGTAACCCCAAAAAGATTTGTTACCTGAAGTCCTTTTGGAGGGGTTCCCCTTCCAACCACTAACTCCCCGCCCCTATCAGCAACTCTACCTTCCAGATGCCTGTAACTCTTCAATAAAGGTAAGTAAATGTATATATATATATATATAT
Source organism: Cherax destructor (assembly GCA_009830355.1). NCBI lineage: Eukaryota > Metazoa > Arthropoda > Malacostraca > Decapoda > Parastacidae > Cherax > Cherax destructor. The sequence continues at coordinate 6,823 of WNWK01051440.1, forward strand.
ATATATATATATATATATATATATATATATATATATATATATATATATATATTTTATATATATATATATATATATATATATATATATATATATATATATATATATATATATAAAACCTAGGTAGTAGGTTGGTAGACAGACCCCCAGGAGGTACTACCGTCCTGCAAGTGAGTGTAAAACGAAAGCCTGTATTGTTTTACATGATGGTAGGATTGCTGGTGTTTTTCTGTCCATAAACATGCATGATTTCAGGTATGTCTTGTTACTTCTACTTACACTTAGATCACACTACACATTCATGTACAGGCATATATATATACAAACCCCCTGGGTTTTCTTCTATTTTCTTACTAGTTCTTGTTCTTATTTCCTCTTATCTCCATGGGAAGTGGAACAGAATTCTTCCTCCGAAGCCTGCCGCGTAAAGGGGACTAAAATGCTGGGAGAAGGGGCAGTAACCCCTTCTCCTGTATATATTACTAAATGTAAAAGGGGGAAAATTTCGTTTTCATTTTGGGCCACCCCGCTAAAGGGCCCCAAAAAAAAAATTTTAATTTAATAATAATAATTAAATTTTTTTTTTTTTTTTTTAAAAAATTTTTTAAAAAAAAAATTTTATATATTAATATTTTAAATTTTTAATTAAAAATAAATTTAAAAATTTTTTTTTTATTAAAAAAAATTTTTTTTAATTTATAAATTTATTTTAAAAAAATAATATTAAAAATATTATTTTTAAATATAAAATTTTTAAAAAAATAAAAAAATTTTTTAAAATTTAAAAATATTTTTTAAATTTATAACCGGTATTGTCCGCCATTTTCTCTGCCAAAAAAAACCTTATTTTACAATTTTTGGTTCCCCCTCCCCTTTTCCAAACTCCAATTTCTATTTTTTAACCCACTTCCCTAGACATACACTCCATCCCCCCTTTTTTAAAAAAAACCCCTTTCTTCTTAAACCCCTAAAAGGCTTTTTTAAATCTCTATTTCCCCTTTTCTTCCGGGAAAGGGTTTTTTTGTCTACAGATTTGGGCTACCACCCTTTTCCCCTCTCTTTATATTCCCTATATAACCCCCCCCCCAAAGCCACCCCAAAATTCTGAAACTTCCCTTTTAATTTAATTATATAATTTTTATATTTTTTTTTTTTTATATTTTTTTTATATTATTTAATTTTTTTTTTAAAAATAAATTAGGGAAACGTTAATTGTATTAAATTTTTTTAGGGAAATAATGGTTAAAAATAAACCGTGTTAAGTATAGCTCCTGGAATGGATTAATTACTACTCGGGGGTACTGTTTGGACATGTGCGTGATTTTTTTTTTTAACATTGGAAAAAAAGAACATCTCATACTTTGATCTAGTTTTGAATATTTTATTCTAAAATTAAAACATCTCTAGTTCTGTAAGTTTTCCATTCTATCAAATGAGACCAAGAAAACAGAATCAACCATAAATACCATACAAAATACCGCAGTAATTTTTTTAAAAGAAAAATGGTTGGAGGTTTTTTTTCATTATACTGGTGCTGGGATTTTTTTACTGTAAATGACCACTAAATTTGGCGTCAATTCATTCAAATGAGGACATTAGAGCACTCCAGGATGATTTGAATAGACTAATGCAGTGGTCGGAGAAGTGGCAGATGCAGTTTAATGTAAACAAATGCAAAGTTCTAAATGTTGGGCAGGACAATAACCATGCCACATATAAGCTGAATAATGTAGATCTTATTACTTGTGATTGCGAAAGGATTTAGGAGTTCTGGTTAGTAGTAATCTGAAGCCTAGACAACAGTGCATAAGTGTTCGAATAAAGCTAACAGAATCCTTGGCTTCATATCCAAGAAGTATAAATAACAGAAGTCCTCAGGTTGTTCTTCAACTCTATATATCTTTGGTTAGGCCTCATTTAGATTATGCTGCACAGTTCTGGTCACCGTATTACAGAATGGATATAAATGCACTGGAAAACGTACAAGGAGGATGACAAAGTTGATCCCTTGTATCAGAAATCTTCCCTATGAGGATAGACTGAGGGCCCTGAATCTGCACTCTCTAGAAAGGCGTAGAATTAGGGGATATGATTGAGGTGTACAAATGGAAAACAGGAATAAACAGAGGGGATGTAAATAGCGTGCTGAAAATATCCAGCCAAGACAGGACTCGCAGCAATGGTTTCAAGTTGGAAAAGTTCAGATTCAGGAAGAATATAGGAAAGCACTGGTTTGGAAAATTTTTGTGGATGAGTGGAACAAACCCCCATAATCTGTCTAAGACATTTTTGGGTTTTAAAAATAGGTTAGAAAAAACATGGGGGGGTGTGGATGGGTGTGATTTTGGGGCCCACAGCAAATCCCGGTCAGTAACAATTTCCCTTTAAATGGAAGTGACCTGACCAGGTGGTCGGCTGGACAATTTTTGAGTGGGTGGGTTGGGTGGTTGGTCCTGACAACTTGTGCTGGTCAGTGCAGTGCTCCTTCCTTAAGTGAATGTAACCTGACCGGGTGGGGGGGCATTGGCTTCCCTTGGAATTTGGACCTGCCTCGCAGGGGCCAGTAGGCCTCTCAGTGTTCCTTCTTTCTTATGTTTTTAAAAAGGGTTAAATTACAAGTTTAAAGAATAAATTTGTTATTATTTTCTTTTTATTAAAAATTAGCCATTTTAAACAGGTGGTGCCCCAAAAAAGAAAAAAAACTCTTTCGCCATCACCCCACTCCATCACTGTCCCCAGAGGTGTGCTTACACTACAGTTATAAATTAAACATTAACCCCCTCCTTCAGAGCACCGGCACTTATTTCCCACCTCTAGGACTCGTCTGGCGTTTTTTCCCTGTCCTTTATAAATGTTACCTTGCTCACACCCCAAACAACAGAAAGTAAGTCATAAAAACCATTTGTCCCCTCTCGCTCCTATCTAATATGCTCATGTTGCTTGCTTAAGCCCCACAAAAAACCCCTTTTCCCCCCTCCCTCCAACCTTTCCTGGGGCAACCTCCCCCGCATTCCTTCCTACAGATTTATATTTCAAGTCATTCTATTTTTTCCATCCTCCTAAATGCTCGACCACCTCAGCAACCCGTTTAGCCCTCTGGACAAGACTTTTAGGAAGGAATCTTTTAAAGCGTTAAATGTTGAGGCAGAGAGAGGCAGTGATTTCATGTACAATTTGGCAGGGAGGAGTGAGGAAGGCAGGTGTGAATGTGAAGGTGGTGAGACAGTGGGGACAATAAAAAGGAAAGCAACTGGGTGATGGAAATTTAAAACAAAAATTTAAAAACAGGGGGAACATAGTTTTGGGGTGGGGTGCCTTTCCTAATAAATGTATGAAGGATAAATCCAAGGGTAGCAAGCATGTATGCCCTAAAAAGGAAAAAGGGAATGTAGGAATTATAGGGGAATAAGAGCGTTGGGGTGTTACAGGGGAAAATTTTTTTTAAGGGGTTTAAAAACCGGTTTCCTGGACTTGAGTCTTGGAGGGGGGAAGCAATGCCTGCACTTTAAAAGGGGTTGGGATATTTGTTTTTTAGTGACATTTGAACTGTCATATCTGCATGCCTCTACAAACAGTGATTATGTGTGAATAATGATGAAAGTCTTTTTTTCTTATTTGGGTCACCCTTCCTCAGTGGGGGGCCACATGTTAAAATTATGAATGAATGAAGTTTGTTGGTATACAAGGTATACTGAATAGTAGAGTTTTTTTGAAAGAATTAAGGAAAAAACCCAAAAAGGGGGGCCCAAATGAACAAGGAAATTTTGGGAAAGGGGTAGGGAGGTTAGATAAACATTTACAGTGAACCCAAAAGAACAAATCGAATAAAATGGATTTTGGTTGCTTTTAAATTTTGAATGGTTGAAGAGTGGATGGGAAAAGCAATGTGCCAGATGTAGCAAGTGTATGGAATAGGCGATAGGTTCCAAAAGCTGTTAAAGATTTTTTATGAAAGTGAGACTTTTAGAGATGTAGGAGAGGGGAAGATCTTTTTCCCAGAAAAAGAAGGCCTTGACAGGGATTTTGATGTCACCATGACTTTTTTAATATATTTATAAAGGGGGTTTTAAAGAAGTGAACACTAGGATGTTGGGGGAGGAATGGGGTTAAAAAAAAGAATTGAATGAGAAGTGGGAGTTATCACAGATGCTTTCCCATATCAGTGTTTTGGGGATTCTGAAGGGAAGGCAGGCTGGTAGATGAATTTGGGAGGGTATGAAAATGGGGAAGGAAAAATGAGCACAGGAAAGAGTAAAGGGGATGAGAACAACAAAATTTAAGGTAATAAAGGATCTGATATCAGATTGGAAGGAGGGGGGTATGGAGGCAGTAAATGTGTTCAGATATTTGGGAGTGGACTTGTCAGCAGACAGGTCTATGAAAGATGGGGGAGCTAGTGAGAGGAAAAAGGTGATGGTACATTGAGGCATCTGTGGAGACAAAATGAGTAATGTATGAGAGAAGGGTAGACCAACACTCTTATATGGGTGTGAAGTAGGGGTTTTTTAAACCTGTAGTGAGGATGGGGAGGCAGTGGAAATGCCATGTTCATTTTAATGTTTGTGTAGTGTGAATATTAGCAGAAATTTGGGGTTTTTTAATTAGGTGAGTTACAAAAAGTATTAACCGGAGGGCTGATGACGGGATGTTGAGGTGGTTTGAACACTTAGAGAGGATGGAGCAAAATGGGATGACTTGGGGGGGTTATAAATCTGTAGAAAAGGGAAAGGGGTATGGTTGCCCGGGAAAGCTTGGGGGGGGGGCAAGAGTCCTGCACCCCCAAAAGGAAAGGGGTGAGGATATTCGCTGTTTGGAGGGATATCTGAACTGTGATCTATGCACCTCTGGAAAACAGTGATAGTGTGAATGATGGTGCAAGTTTTTTTTGGGGTCACCCCCCCCGGTGGAGATGGCCATTTGTTTAAAAAAAAAAAAAAAAATGAATTTTCCAAAATGGGTCACTAGCAATAATTTCATAAAACTACTGTAATCTTAAGGATTGTCATAATATTGGAAGTTTGGCAAAACACTTGCCATGCCCGTTTGGGATCACATAAATGAGGCATAAAAAAATAGTAATGGGAAGGAAACTGGATTTGAAGGCTGATGCAGGGTCGGAGAAGGGCAGTGCAGTTTAATATAAAAAAAAAGTTCTAAATGTTGGACAGGAAAATCCATGTCACATATAAACTAAATTGTGATCTTAATACGTGGACCCCTGGGGTTTTGTAATCATCGAGTTCGTTATTCGGTGTTGTAACGTTTTTTTCCCAAAAAAATTGGCTCGGTGATTAATTCCGCTCGGTAATCGTCATTGGTCCCAGCGCCACGCCCGGCCCGCACACCATTCAGTGTGTTTTTTCCAGGAAAAGGGCACCCACGCATTCATCTAAATTTTATCATTATTCCATTTTTTTATTTAACTTAAAAAACCACCATGGGCCCAAAAAATCCCAGTGCCAGCCCTTTTGGTAAAAGGGCTGAGAAAATTTTCTTCTTAAGTGATTGTATTCTGATATGTTATGATACTAAAGCAGCAGGAGTTGATAAAGGCTAAGTGCCAGCCAGCAATAAAGTGTAGCAAAAAGTGTAGAAGTGTTAACCCCTAATGTGAAAAAAGATGACAAAAACTTCCCTCCATTGTTGTTGTTTGAGGTATATAGGGCGA
>WNWK01051441.1:0-12487 GCA_009830355.1 Cherax destructor
AAAGGCCTCTGCTCATATGCTGTTATTCTATTCAAGATTGATGGACTGACAACATCGTCTCAAGATTGAGGGCCTGACAACCTCACACTCCTCCTGTTCTTCACGATTCTCCTTTGTATGGACTGATGAAGCCACTGTGTGGCGAAACGTTTCTCAATAAAGATACCCAAGTGTTGCATATGTGTCTAATTTACCAACTCGTCGGTTCTCTGAACCATTCATTCACATCCTGTCTGACACTGCAACATCTTGGTATCTTAATACAGGGATTTCTTCGCTTGCCTATTCCTTGGGCACGACCTACTTCCACATTGAACAAATGTGACACCTCCTACTACTGCTGCACATCTCCTGTCTACAGTATAAGGTTCCTCTGCTCATATGCTGTTATTCTATTCAAGATTGATGGACTGACAACATCGTCTCAAGATTGAGGGCCTGACAACCTCACACTCCTCCTGTTCTTCACGATTCTCCTTGTATGGACTGATGAAGCCACTGTGTGGCGAAACGTTCTCAACAAAGATACCCAAGTGTTGCATATGTGTCTAATTTACCAACTCGTCGGTTCTCTGAACCATTCATTCACATCCTGTCTGACACTGCAACATCTTGGTATCTTAATACAGGATTTCTTCGCTTGCCTATTCCTTGGGCACGACCTACTTCCACATTGAACAAATGTGACACCTCCTACTACTGCTGCACCTCTCCTGTCTACAGTATATAGGTTCCTCTGCTCATATGCTGTTATTCTATTCAAGATTGATGGACTGACAACATCGTCTCAAGATTGAGGGCCTGACAACCTCACATCCTCCTGTTCTTCACGATTCTCCTTTGTATGGACGATGAAGCCACTGTGTGGCGAAAGCTTTCAATAAAGATACCCAAGTGTTGCATATGTGTCTAATTTACCAACTCGTCGGTTCTCTGAACCATTCATTCACATCCTGTCTGACACTGCAACATCTTGGTATCTTAATACAGGGATTTCTTCGCTTGCCTATTCCTTGGGCACGACCTACTTCCACATTGAACAAATGTGACACCTCCTACTACTGCTGCACCTCTCCTGTCTACAGTATATAAGGTTCCTCTGCTCATATGCTGTTATTCTATTCAAGATTGATGGACTGACAACATCGTCTCAAGATTGAGGGCCTGACAACCTCACACTCCTCCTGTTCTTCACGATTCTCCTTTGTATGGACTGATGAAGCCACTGTGTGGCGAAACGTTTCCTCAATAAAGATACCCAAGTGTTGCATATGTGTCTAATGTTTTAGCTATAGATTGATTTTGGGATAAAAATTGAACTCTTACGTTGCCAATGGTATATATGTAGGTCCTGTGTGAGTTGTAATAATAGTTTAAACTAAGAGTTAGTGGTCACCATCTTTCCTATAATTATAACAATAAACTTACCTTCACTAGTAATAGTTGTTTGGATGGTCTTCCCTGGTATCAACCTTCGTAATTGATATCCACAAATTGATTGAATAGACACGTAAGAAAACACTAGGATATATTTGATAGCAAATGTTAGATCATGGGATCTTGATCACTTCTAACAAACAGTGATTATAATGAAAGTATATATAGGCTGTGAGAGAGGTGTGACACCTGACAATAAGGTCATGTGACTCAAGTCTGAGCCCCTCACTCACAAGAGCCAGCCTCAGGTGTCAGGATGACCTGCAAAATAAATAAAATATATTATTATTATTATTACTATTATTATTATAATCATTATTATCATTATTAAACAGTATTATACATGAACAGCATTCAATACCGACAAGATAACAGTGCCTAAGTGTGCGCAATAAGGCTAACAGATTACTAGGATTTATTTCAAGAAGTATAAGCAACAGAAGTCCAAAAGTTATTTTACAGCTCTATACATCACTAGTGAGACCTCATTTGGATTATGCAGCTCAGTTTTGGCCTCCTTACTACAGGATGGATATAGATTCATTGGAGAACATAAAAAGAAGAATGACTAAAATGATTTACAGTATAAGAAATCTCCCGTATGAAGATAGACTTAGAGCGTTGAATCTCCACTCTCTGGAGAGACGTAGAATGAGGGGAGATATCATCGAGGTGTACAAGTGGATGATGGGCATAAACAAAGGAGATATTAATAAAATACTGAGGATATCGAACCAAGTAAGAACCAGAAATAACGGATTTAAATTGGATAAATTTAGATTTAGAAAGGACATAGGCAAGTACTGGTTTTCGAACAGAGTTGTAGATGCGTGGAACAATCTTCCGAGTACTGTGATAGAGGCTAGGACCTTGGGTGGTTTTAAAAAGAGATTGGACAAATATATGAGTGGGAGGGGCTGGGTTTGATTTGTGTCGTGAGTACAGGAATAAATTCTTAGGTGGTGGTGGTTTTGATAAGGACTTGCCTTGTATGGGCCAGTAGGCCTTCTGCAGTGTTCCTCCATTCTTATGTTCTTATGTTCTTAAGATGAAAATTAGACGTAAATGAATTGTTCAGAGAACAAACAAGTTGATAGATTAGATTGATGGACTGACTACATCGACTGAAGACCGAGGGACTGATTACCTCAAGCTCTTCCTGATCTTCACGATTCTCCTTTGTATGGAATAATGAAGCCACTGTGTGGCGAAACTTTTTCTCAAAAAAGATACCCAAGTGTTGCATATGTGTCTAGTTTATCATGAAAATTAGAGTCATCTGCAACATCTTGGAATCTTTATTAAGAATGGTGTATAGAACTAAAGTTAGAGAAAATAACATAAGAATGGAGGAACACTGCAGAAGGCCTACTGGCCAATACAAAGCAGGGGCCGTTCCTGCCTAACTAATTTATTAACTTTTTTCAGTAAGGCTTTTGAGGCAGTTGATAATGATAAAGAATTCGATATCGTTTATTTGGATTTTAGTAAGGCTTTTGATAGAGTACCACATCAGAGACTGTTAAAGAAAGTGGCTACTCATGGCATTGGGGGAAAAGTGTTGTCATGGATCGAGTCATGGCTCACCAATAGGAAGCAGAGGGTGTGCATAAATGGGGTTAAATCGGAGTGGGGATCTGTAACAAGTGGCGTTCCTCAGGGATCGGTTTTGGGCCCGTTGTTGTTTATAATATATATAAATGACCTTGACGAGGGAATTTCTAGTGATATAAGCAAATTCGCTGATGACACGAAGATAGGTATTATAATCGATTCAGACGTAGATGTCAGTGAACTACAGGAGGATTTAGACAAACTCAACTCCTGGTCAGCAAAATAGCAGATGCAGTTCAATGTAGATAAATGCAAAGTTCTAAAGCTCGGGAGTGTCCATAACCCAAGCACTTATAAGTTAAATAACGTAGAACTTAGCCATACAGATTGCGAGAAGGACTTGGGGGTGATGGTAAGCAGCAACCTTAAACCAAGACAGCAATGCCTAAGCGTCTAATAAGCAAATAGATTACATGGGATTATATCAAGTGTTAAATCAGAAGTCCAGAGGTTATATTCAGCTATCATATTGTGGCCTCCCAGATTACGAGCTCAGTTCTGGGCTCCATATTACAGAATGGACTAAATTGTTGAAACATCAGCAAATGACAAATTAATACATAGCATTAGAAATCTTCCTTACGAAGAAAGATTGAAGACCCTTAAATTACATTCACTTGTAAGACGTAGAATGAGGGGAGACATGATCGAGGTATACAAGTGGAAAATGGGTATTAACAAAGGGGATATAAATAAGGTCTTGAGGGTATCTCTCCAAGAGAGAACCCGCAATAATGGATTCAAGTTAGATAAGTTTAGATTTAGAAAGGATATAGGAAAGTATTGGTTTGGAAATAGGGTAGTTGATGAGTGGAACAGTCTGCCTAGTAGGGTTATTGAAGCAAGGACATTGGGTAGTTTTAAATTTAGGTTGGATAAATTCATGAGTGAAAAAGGTTGGATTTGAGTGGGAATTGCACATGAGTAAATAAAATTATCAAAGCTTATTTCTTGGGTAGCATTGAAAATTAGGTTGAACAAATATTCTGTTAGTGGGATGGAATGTGAAGGACCTGCCTAGAATGGGCCAACAGGCCTGCTGCAGTGTTCCTCCTTTCTTATGTTCTTATGTTCTTAGGTCCTTATCAAAACCACCACTACCTAAGAATTTATTCCCGTACTCACGACACCAATCAAACCCAGCCCCTAACACTCATATATTTGTCCAATCTCTTTTTAAAGCCACCCAAGGTCCTAGCCTCTATCACCCTACTCGGAAGACTGTTCCACGCATCTACAACTCTGTTCGAAAAACAGTACTTGCCTATGTCCTTTCTAAATCTAAATTTATCCAATTTAAATCAAGGTCATTTATGTAAATTATGAACAACAATGGGCCTAAAACTGATCCTTTTGGAACGCCACTAGTGACTAATCCCCATTCAGATTTGACCCCATTAATGGAAACTCTCTGCTTTCTATTGGTAAGCCATGCCTCTATCCATGCTAGAACTTTACCTCCTATGACCTCAAATTTGGGGCTGCCACAACCTTTCTGTAAGAGTCTCTTGTGACGGTGCACTCTATCAGAAGGCCTTACACTTAAAGAAATCCAAAGCGAAAAACCCTCAAATAATTCTATTTGTAGGACTGAATGGTTCAGAGAACCATGACTTGAATTTAAACTATATCATATTCATCACTGTCATCTTTTATTGAAAACGTCGTAAATTTCTCAGCAGAACACCTTCGTGACACTTGCTAAGATTGATGGATAAATTATGTATTAATAGGGGGATTTAAATTCATAACTCTTAATTTCATTTGTATAGGACTGTGAAGCCACTGTTTTCGAACAGTTCTAATAAAATCCCAAGTAGTGATAGATACTGGGTGCTTTAATGAATTGAAAATATATATAGGGCTTTTGATTCTGTCTACTCCTCAAATTTTATATTGACGTTGATAAATTTGTAGGGCAGAAGCCTCTCAGTGACCTATTCTTAGTTCATTAATTAAATTATGTTCTTCAAGGTGACTTCTAATAATATCAGCTATAATTGATTCTAATAATTTGCCTACTATAGACGTGAGGCTTATTGGACGGTAATTTGATGGAATTGACTTATCCCCTGATTTGAATATAGGAACATTCACTTGTAAGACGAAGAATGAGGGGAGACATGATCGAGGTATATAAGTGGAAGATGGGTATTAATAAGGGGGATATAAATAAGGTCTTGAGGATATCTCTCCAGGAGAGAATCTGCAATAATGGATTCAAATTGGATAAGTTTAGATTTAGAAAGGATATAGGAAAATATTGGTTTGGAAATAGGGTAGTTGATGAGTGGAACAGTCTGCCTAGTAGGGTCATTGAAGCTAGGACCTTGGGAAGTTTCAAATTTAGGTTGGATAAATTCATGAGTGAGAGGGGTTGGATTTGAGTGGGACTCGCACTTGAGTTAATAGAATCTTCAAAGCTTATTTCTTGGGTAGAATTGAAAATTAGGTTGGGCAATTATTCTGTTAGTGGGATGGATTGTGAAGGACCTGCCTAGTATGGGCCAACAGGCCTGCTGCAGTGTTCCTCCTTTCTTATGTTCTATAAGAACATAAGAATGGAGGAACACTGCAGAAGGCCTACTGGCCCATACAAGGCAGGTCCATATCAAAACCACCACTACCTAAGAATTTATTCCCGTACTCACGACACCAATCAAACCCAGCCCCTCCCACTCATATATTTGTCCAATCTCTTTTTAAAGCCACCCAAGGTCCTAGCCTCTATCACAGTACTCGGAAGATTGTTCCACGCATCTACAACTCTGTTCGAAAACCAGTACTTGCCTATGTCCTTTCTAAATCTAAATTTATCCAATTTAAATCCGTTATTTCTGGTTCTTACTTGGTTCGATATCCTCAGTATTTTACTAATATCTCCCTTGTTTATGCCCATCATCCACTTGTACACCTCGATGATATCTCCTCTCATTCTACGTCTCTCCAGAGAGTGGAGATTCAACACTCTAAGTCTATCTTCATACGGGAGATTTCTTATACTGTAAATCATTTTAGTCATTCTTCTTTGTATGTTCTCCAATGAATCTATATCCATCCTGTAGTAAGGAGACCAAAACTGAGCTGCATAATCCAAATGAGGTCTCACTAGTGATGTATAGAGCTGTAAAATAACTTTTGGACTTCTGTTGCTTATACTTCTTGAAATAAATCCTAGTAATCTTTTAGCCTTATTGCGCACACTTAGGCACTGTTGTCTTGGCTTTAGATTCCTGCTTACCATGACTCCCAAGTCTTTTTCACATTCTGTATGATCAAGCTCTCTGTGAATCTGAACAAGATGTCCTCTCTTGAGCTACTCTACCAGCAGCTGAAGGAAGAACTAAGGGTAGCTAAGCTTGAGATACAGCGACTGACTGAGGAAAACAAGAGGATTCGTAGTAATCCTCCTGTTGAGAATCCTCAAGCCAAGAAAGGAACCTGGACAGTGGCCGGAATGCATGGGACAAAGTTAAAGATCAAGAGGATGGATGGAGAGGTAGAATTAACGAAGAACCAGAAACCTGTTGTGGAAACATCGAACCGATTCTCCGTGTTACCCGATGAATGTGAGTCGACTTCTGGGAGCGTCACCACGAAAGACACAAAGGAAGGTAAAAACATTGTTGTTGTTGGGGACAGTCAGGTTAGGTACATGGATAGGGCTTTCTGTTTGATTGATAGGAGTAGGAGACAGAGGGTTTGCTTTCCTGGGGCTGGGATGGAGGATATTGTTAGCCGTCTGGACGACATCATGAGAGGTAATGGGAGCAATCCTATTATCTGTCTCAGTGCTGGAGGCAACGATGTTGGCAGACGTAGGAGTGAGGACCTGACTAGCAGGTTTAGGTCAGCAATAGACATAATTAGGAAGAAGAGTGGGAACCCTGTCATATGTGGTATTTTGCCAAGGAGAGGAGTTGGAAATGAATTGCTGTCCCGGGCAATTGGTGTCAATTGCTGGCTGGACAAATACTGTAAGGAAAATTCAGTAACATTCATTGACAACTGGGACCTCTTCTATGGCAGAAATGACATGTATGCCAGGGATGGGGTTCACTTATCCAGGTCTGGGGTGGGGGCACTGGCAACTGCAGTGGAGGGAGCTGTTAGGGCTTTAAACTAGAAATAGTTAGGGGTATGGGTTTTGGGGGGAAAACAGAGAAGTCCCAGTGTAGTAATATTATAAGTTGTAGGAGAACTAGTAATAGGCATAATAAGGTGGATAGTGGAAAGGTGGAAAAATAAACACATAAGCAGTATAATGAGCAACATAGAGATATATATAGGGTACAGTCAGGTGGAGAATGCTGGGTCAGGTGGAGAAAGCTGCATGTGAGTCTTAAAAGTAGTGTGAAAACATAGTGTGACTTAAAGGACCTGCAGTGTACCATTCTTGAGTTCTAGGTGGGATAGCGTTGAAGAAGTTTCTTGGCAATAGGTTCAGCTATGTTGTAGAAGCCGTTGTTCTGGTTGAAGTTGTTGGACATACAGATGAGTGATGATTCTTGGATTCTTCGGTATTGCGTGTTGTCTTCTCTGGCGATGAGTCTTGCGTTTCTGTAGTTGATTAAATGGTTGTGTAAATTTCGGTGTTGAACACAGGCATTTCTTGAGTCGTCAGATCTGCCTGTATACTGGTGTTCTGAAATGCGTGTTTGTAGGTCTCTGGATGTTTCGCCAACGTATAATTTGCTGCAGCCATTACAAGGGATTGTGTATACCCCTGCCGTGGACTGAAGCTTTTCCTGTCTGTTACTGGTAATGTCCTTAATGGTGGTGGATGTGGAGGTGGATACTCGGAATGAGGTCTTAGAAAAAATGTTGGAAACTTGTTTGGAAATGGAGTTGGTGGGAAGGACTATGTATCTCTTCTCAGCAGTGTCTTCTCTGGGTGTGTTGAAGATGTTTAATGCCCGTCGTCTGCAGTCTCTAATGAAGTGACGAGGATAGTGAAGTTTTGAAAAAACTTGTTCAATGAGGGAGCATTCTTCTTCAAGGAACTCACTGCTGCAGATTCTGAGTGCGCGCAGGAAAAAGCCTATAATTACACCACGTTTAATTTTGGTGTCGTGGTGAGAGTAGAAGTGGAGAAGATCGTGTTGATTGGTAGGTTTTCGATAGACTTTAAAACGAAGTTCATGGTCAGCTTTGCAGAGAAGAACATCAAGGAAAGGAAGAGTGTTGTCGACTTCTTCTAGTCTGTGACTCGATAAAGCCCACTGCGTGGGCGAAACGTTGTCAATAAAGGATCACATTATACTGCTTATGTGTTTATTTTTCCATTGTGTCGGTATTTTATACCATTTATTTCCATAGTGGAAAGGTAGTGACACTAGATGACAAGGACAGTAATAGGTATAGTGGAAAAACAGAGATGAGCAGGAAGGGTAAAGAGAAAGGAGGGTCTCTAAATATATACTACACCAATAGTCGTAGTGCTAGGAATAAGATGGACGAGTTGAGATTAGTTGCAAGTACGGGTAATATTGATGTTTTTGCAATAACTGAGACATGGTTTAATATGAAAAATCGGGACTTGCCTGCCGAATGTCACATTCAGGGTTTTAAATTGTTTCAAGTAGACAGAAGTATCTGGAAGGAGGGTGGGGTGGCACTCTATGTCCGTGATCATTTAAATTGTTGCATAAAAACGGGTATAAAGTCTGAATTAACACATACAGAGTCTGTCTGGATAGAATTTTCAGAGGGGTGAAAATTGATTTTAGGCGTGATTTACCGTCCTCCAAACTTAGATAGGGAACAAGGGAAACTACTTTGGGAGGAAATTGTTAAGGCCACAAGACACGATAACGTAGTAATTCTAGGGACTTTAACTTTAGTAATTTTTTTTGGGGGAATTTCATAAAGGAATTTAGAATCTAACGATTTTTTTTAAAAATATTAAAGGATTGTTTTTAAAAAGGTTTGTAAAAAGAACCAAAAAGGGGGAAATAACCTACTTTTTTTGGGGTTTCCCCAAAAAGAAAAGAAACCCTTGTTAATAATTTAGAAGTTACGGGGGAACTGGGCTCAAAGCGCCACAAGTCAATTACCTTTGGCATTATAAACTAGACACATATGCAACATTTGGGTATTTTTTTGAGGAAACTTTTGCCCGGGTGGCAAAAATCGACCCAATACAAAGTAAAATTTTAAGGGGTTTTTTTTGGAGTTTTGAGGTAATAGCCCCGGGGGCCCCTGGGTCGATGTGTTCAGTCCATCAATCTTTAAAAAGCCAGTATACCCCCAAAACTTTTTCAATTTTCCCCTACTTTGCCTTTTTTGGTTAAAAAAAAACCCTGTGGGGGCCCCAAACATTTCTAAAAAAAAGCCCCCCAAATTTCATTTTTTCCCCAAGATAACTTTCGGTTCTCTGAACCATTCATCTATACCCTGGGGGGAAAAAATCTTGGGATTTTAAAAAAACAATTCTTCAACACTTGTCCAACCGGAAAAAATTTTTTGGACAAAGGTGGATGGTCTATGACCCCCCTGCTGCTTCACCCCCCCAAACCCTACAGTTAAGCCACCTCTACGGACATATACTGTCATTTCTACAAGATTGATGGACTGAACAAAAAATCGACTCCAGGCCGAGGACTGATTCCCAAAAAAAACTCCAACTCCCCTTACAACTTTCTTTTTTTTTTGGGGCCCCCCATTAAACCACTGTGGCAAAAATTTCCTCAATAAAGCCCCCAAATTTTGCATATTGTCTAGTTTAAAATTTTTCGGTTCTCTAACCATTCATCTCCCCCTTTTTTAGCATTAAATTTTTGTAGTTTTTAGGAGGGATAATTCAATTTTTTTAGATTTTCGCCAGATTATAATCCCTTTGGGGCCCTTTTATCAACTGGGGGGGGGGTTTGAAGAAGAGGGTACCCAATATGATTTTTTTCTTAACACTATCCCAAGGCCCCAAAAGAACTTTACCCCGAAAAAAGAAATTGATCAAGGGGGAAATGACCCAAAATGGATGAATAATAGGAAAAAATGTCTTTTAAGGGCAAAAAAAAAAATTTATAGGCGCAAAAAAGAGGTGGGGTCATCTTATAAATCAGTATACTGACATTAAGAGGACTTAAAAAAAGGAATAAGAAAATCTAAACGGACTATGAAATTAAAGTTGCTAGGGTTTAAACCCCCCAAAAAAATTTTTTTTTCCCGGGGGTTTAAGAAAAAAAGGGGGGGATAAGATACCCCCCCTTAAAAATAATTTTTGGGCATCTTACTGACAAAAAGAATGATATTTTGCTCTATTTTTAATAATTATTTTCTGGGGGTTTTTTCACACAGGAAGACATTAATAATATCCCAGAAATTTAAAAAATTTTCAGGGGCCCCCGAAGGTAGAATTATGAATACCCCAAAATCACTTTGCAAAAAAGATTATGAAACAACTGGACCGACTGAAACAAAATAAACCCCGGGGCCCGAAAAGGGGTTTTTTCAAGGGTTTTTAAAAGGGGGAAACCCCAAAAGGAACTCTTTAAAATATCTAACTTTTTTTTAAATTTTTCTTTTCCCCAAAAAAGGTTTTTATGTCTGATATGTGGAAGATGGCTAATGAAAATTCCCCCTTTTTTTAAAAACGGGGAAAAAAATATTTTCCTCAAACTACCCCCAATAAGCCTGACCTCAATTGTAAAGGGGAAATTTAAAAAAAAAAGGGGGTGATATTTTTAAAAACCCTCTGAAAAACCATAATTTGATTAATGATCCCCCTTTTGGGTTACGAGGGCCGTTTCCCCTATCTAATTTATTAACCTTCTTCAGTAAAGCTTTTTAGGCTGGATCACGATAAGAATTCGATATTGTTTATTTTTTCTTTAATGGGGTTTTTTTTTAAAAAAACCCACGAAAAAACTGTTTAAAAAAATGGCAGCTCCCCCGGGATTGGGGGAAAAAACTGTCATGGATCAAATCTGGCTCCCTAGGAAGCAAAAATGTCATAAATGGGGGGTTTAAAACCAAAGGGGGCTTGTAACAAGTGGTGTTCCACGGGATTGTCTTTATATATATCAATGACCTTGATGAGGGGGGTTTCTAGGGGGTGACAAATTCGCCGACGACACGAAGATAGGTAGGATAATTGATTTTAAAACCCTTTTTTATTTTTTTGAACTTCCCCCAAGATTTAGACAAACTTAATTCGTGGTCAGAAAAGTGGCAGATGAAATTCAATGTAAATAAATGCAAGGTTCTGAAGCTCAGGGTTCCCTAAAAAAACCCCAAAAAAGTTAAATAACTAGAACTTAGCCTACAGAGCAAAGGAAAAAGGGGGTTTGGGGGGGATGGTAAAAAAAAAAAACCCTTTAAAAAAAGAAAAATGCCTAAGCGTACGTAATAAAAGGGGGAAAAGTTACTGGGGTTTATATCAAAGGGGTTAGCAACAAAATCCAAAAAGGGTTTTATTACAGCTTTAACATCATTAGTAAAGGGGCCCCCCCTAGATTTTGGGTCAGTTCTGGTTCCATTTTAAAAAAAAGGAACATAAATTCGTTAGAAAACATTCAGCGTAGAATGACTAAATTAATACATAGCATTAGAAATCTTCCTTACGAAGAAAGATTGAAGACCCTAAAATTACATTCACTTTAAAAAAAAGTAGAATGAGGGGGGCCTGATCGAGGTATACAAGTGGAAAATGGGTATTAACAAAGGGGATATAAATAAGGTCTTGAGGATATCTCTCCAAAAAGAACCCGCAATAATGGATTCAAGTTAGATAAGTTTAGATTTAAAAAAAGGGTATAGGGGGAAAAAAAATTTGGGTTTTGGGAAAAAGGGTGGGGTTTTTTGGGGGGGAACAGTCTGCCTAGTAGGTTGTGAAGCTAGGACCTTGGGGAGTTTCAAATTTGGGGGTTGGGGGAAATTCATGAGTGAGAGGGGGTTGGGTTTTAGTGGGACTCGCGGAAATGGGGGGTTTTTAAAAAACCCTTTCTTGGGTAATTTAAAATTGGGGGGTTTTTAAATATTCTGTTAGTGGGACGGATTTTAAAAGGGGGTGCCTAGTATGGGCCCCAAAAAGGGCCCCTGCAGTGTTCCTCCTTTCTTATGTTCTTATGTTTACTCTATCAAAAGCCTTACTAAAAAAAAAATAAACAATACAATTCTTTATCATGATCAACTGCCTCAAAAAAATTACTGAAAAAAAATTAATAAAAAATTTTTTTTGGCAGGGGAAAAACCCCCCTTTTTTTCCATGTTGAGTATCATTAATCAAATTATGCCCCCCAGGAAAGGCTTCTTATTTATAAAAAAAAAACATAAGAATGGAGGGGAAAAACAGAAGGCCTACTGGCCCATTTTTAAAGGGAGGTCCTTATCAAAACCACCACTACCTAAGAATTTACTCCTGTACTCCGACACTAATCAAACCCAGCCCCCCCCCCCTCTTTTTTTTGTCCAATCTCTTTTTAAAGCCACCCAA
>WNWK01051442.1:0-12486 GCA_009830355.1 Cherax destructor
GTGTGTGTGTGAGTGTGTGTGTTTGTGTGTGTGTGTCTGTGGTTGTGTGTGTCTGTGTCTAGTCTCCAGGCCCCTGTTTATTACTTATTACTGAATCCGCCTACACTGAATATCTACTTATATTACACATTACTTGTATTACACAACAGATTAAGAAATCACTAATAATAAAAAAAAAAAAAAAATTATTTATTAGCGACCACTGTCAGCCTCAGAGTTATCTCTGAGTTACCAGACCTTGCCACATGGAGGCCAGTGGTTCGTCTCTAATACACCCCCCAGCCTTCCCAGGTTCATGTGTCCAGGAATCCATCCGTGAGCCCCGGATGTCTTCCCTTCCTCACTTCCCTAAGGTCAGCCTCATATCTCTGTGTTCTCATATCTGCCTTCCAGCCTCAGCCTTCCCCAGGTTCATGTATCCAGGAATCCAGGAACCCAAGCACTTATAAGTTAAATAACGTAGAACTTAGCCATACAGATTGGAGAAGGACTTGGGGGTGATGGTAAGAAACAACCTTAAACCAAGACAGCAATGCCTAAGCGTGCGTAATAAGGCAAATAGATTACTGGGATTTATATCAAGAAGTGTCAGCAACAGAAGTCCAGAGGTTATATTACAGCTTTATAAATCATTAGTAAGGCCTCACCTAGATTACGCAGCTCAGTTCTGGTCTCCATATTACAGAATGGACATAAATTCGTTAGAAAACATTCAGCGTAGAATGACTAAATTAATACATAGCATTAGAAATCTTCCTTACGAAGAAAGATTGAAGACCCTTAAATTACATTCACTTGTAAGACGTAGAATGAGGAGACATGATCGAGGTATACAAGTGGAAAATGGGTATTAACAAAGGGGATATAAATAAGGTCTTGAGGGTATCTCTCCAAGAGAGAACCCGCAATAATGGATTCAAGTTAGATAAGTTTAGATTTAGAAAGGATATAGGAAAGTATTGGTTTGGAAATAGGGTAGTTGATGAGTGGAACAGTCTGCCTAGTAGGGTTATTGAAGCAAGGACCTTGGGTACTTTTAAATTTAGGTTGGATAAATTCATGAGTGAAAGGGGTTGGATTTGATTGGGAATTGCACATGAGTAAATAAAATTATCAAAGCTTATTTCTTGGGTAGCATTGAAAATTAGGTTGAACAAATATTCTGTTAGTGGGATGGAATGTGAAGGACCTGCCTAGTATGGGCCAACAGGCCTGCTGCAGTGTTCCTCCTTTCTTATGTTCTTATGTTCTTATATCATAGCCTATGCTCAAAACTTTGACAGACAGAATAGGAATAACAAATGCTAAACCTGGGTAAGTGAGGAAGAAAGTTCATTTGAGGGGACACAGCTGAACTTCTGGAGACCTGAAAACATGAATCAGAAGGCAGGCAGAGAGGTTTATTATTATTATAATCAAAAGAAGCGCTAAACCACAAGGGTTATACAGCAGAGAGAAGGTAAGAGAAAAAAAGGGGCATACCTTGGAAAAGTGGGAAAGGGAGAATGCCTGAGGGGACACAGGTGGACTCCTGGACACATGGACCTGAGGGAATCCCCAAGATAGTAGAGAGTGTGGGGAGGGGACCCTAAAGACGAACCACTGGCCTCCACGTGGCAAGGTCTGGTAACTCAGAGATAACTCTGAGGCTGACAGTGGTCGCAAACTTTTATTTTATCTTTTTTATTTTTTCCTGAAGACATGGATGAGCAATATAGACGTAAGGAAACAATTTTTTGGTCTTAGGATCTTAGAAAAGAGGAATGATTTAGATGAGTCAGTAGTGGAGGCAAACTCATGACACAGCTTCATATCTATGATAATCTATAAGAGGCCAGAAAACGGTTCTGCCGATATCAATAATCTAGAAGACATGGACAAGACGAGTCTCGACCATTGAGCTAAGAGAAGATTGAGGGAGGTAACAGCATAACAGTTTGATAGTTATGACAACAGTGTGAGAGATTACAGCTGATTTATGGAAATCGGAAACAGGAAAGATCAGCCAGTGGTATATAGGCAGAGTAAGAGTGTTGGTACGAGGAAGAAGATCAAAGCAAGAAAATAATGGAACACTGCAGGTAAAAGTAACTTTTAGATAGATACTGTTCCTGATGATAGAACACTGCAGGTAAAAGTAACTTTAAGATAGATAGTCTCTGATGATGGAACACTGCAGGTAAAAGTAACATTTAGATAGATAGTGCTCCGATAGGAACACTACATAAAAAACTTTAGATAAACAAAATTTCTATGATGGAAAATCTTAAAATGTCGCCTAATTTAAATAATAATATTCTAGTGTAGACAAATATTTTTGGTAATTTATTAGTAAAGAAATGTGAAAGAAATACCGAGAGAGACAAACGGATTTTTACTTATTATTTCTGGGTAATTTTACCATAAAAAAGCAACATAATGTCTGGGTAATTTTACCATACATAAGGTAAGAGCAGCCAATGTCTGGGTAATTTTACCATACATAAGGAAGCAACCAATGTCTGGGAATTTTACCATACATAATAAGCAGCAGCCAATGCGGGTAATGTTTCCTACATAAAGCAGCAGCAATGTCTGGGGAATTTTACCATACATAAACGCGAATGTCTGGGTAATGTTTACCTTAAGGTAAGCAGCAGCCAATGTCTGGGTAATTTTACCATACATAAGGTAAGGCAGCCAATGTTTGGTAATGTTTCCATACATAAGGTAAGCAGCAGCCAATGTCGGTAATGTTTATCATACATAAGTAAGCAGCAGCCAATGCTGGGAATGTTTACCATAATAAGTAAGCAGCAGTCAATGTCTGGGTAATGTTTACCATACATAGGTAAGCAGCCCAATGTCTGGGTAATGTTTACCATACATAAGGTAAGCAGCAGTCAATGTCTTTCACTCAACATCTTCACATTTTCACTAGTGTTGTCTTTTAAATAACCTCTGTAACCAAAGTGACTCTAACACTTTAGTAAAGTAAGTAATCTTTAAAACTGATATAGCTAATAAACCTATAACAAATTTTAATGCTTAAAAAAATAACTTTTGAAACTACCTTAGCAACTACAGCATTTTACAGAAATTACGACAGAATAATAGTTTTTGGATATTGTTTTATCATCTTTTGATTTGTAAAGAGACAAAAATAACTAAAACATTTAGATAGTGATGGATGTAAACAAGTGCAGCCTGAGTGTCACACTTTACCTCTGATACACAAGTGCAGCTTGAGTGTCACACTTTACCTCTGATACACAAGTGCAGCTTGAGTGTCACACTTTACCTCTGATACACAAGTGCAGCTTGAGTGTCACACTTTACCTCTGATACACAAGTGGAGCTTGAGTGTCACACTTTACCTCTGATACACAAGTGCAGCTTGAGTGTCACACTTTACCTCTGATACACAAGTGCAGCTTGAGTGTCACACTTCACCTCTGATACACAAGTGCAACTTGAGTGTCACACTTTACCTCTGATACACAAGTGCAGCTTGAGTGTCACACTTTACCTCTGATACACAAGTGCAGCTTGAGTGTCACACTTTACCTCTGATACACAAGTGCAGCTTGAGTGTCACACTTTACCTCTGATACACAAGTGCAGCTTGAGTGTCACACTTTACCTCTGATACACTTTATAACAACAACACACAGTATCAGAAAGAATTGTAAAATACTTTTTAAGTAAATTAAACAGTTCGTGTTTGTCTTTTGCCTCTTTAGTATAACAGACAATGTGTATGACAGAACTGTGATTGACAGCGTTAGGATGGAGACGCTGGTCTTAGTCATACCATGTCTCGTCACTGAAACTTTTGGTTATCTGACTGATACCTTCCACTGGCTAACCTGTCCATCTCTTTAAAAACTTAAAATTTGTCTCTTGTGTCTGTCTACTATTTGTATTAGTTTTGTAAAGGGGAATGAGTGTAGGTGAGAATGAAAGTGATCCTGGGAGACATGAATACCAACAGGGTAGACACTGTTGTGAAGGATGTAGCAGGAAATTTTGCAGTTCTTGGAACCTTTATCATACATGATCATTGCAACAACATATAAGAATGAAAGCAAAAGAACAGTATGATTTAAAAATTATATAGTAACATACAAAAAAAACACAACATACAAGAACAGTTCAATAGTATAGTAACATGCAAAAGCATAATATGAACATATTAAAAAAATAGTGTAACACATATGAACAAGTGAGTAACACACAGAACAAGTACAGAAACAAACAGAACACATATGCAGAACAATCAGGTGAAAACATTTTATTGTCACACGTGACGATATCGCAGCCTGAATCTAGCAACCACTGCTTCACGTAATGCAACAGTTGCTGTAGACTGACCATTCATAGAGTTTTCTAATATAAGCAGATCACAATGTCTAATACCAATACTCTCAGATCTCAGACTGTGACTTCTTGTATAACAGAACTCGTATACGGCAGCAGATAGGATATAACAACCTATCAAAGATAATGAGGGAAGGGGTCCAATGAGGATAGTGAAAAATAATGGAGACAATATAAAAACTGCAACACATTTTAGGTTTGTAGACATTAATGATCCAAGAATATATCACATCTTGTTACCTAAGAATGAAACAAAAGTCAGTTAAAGGTTTGGTTTACTGGGAAGACATCACCGTTGTCACTGTGGGATATTCTTCTCTTAATAATATTTGTTGGACAACAACTTCTCCCTTAAGTTTTTTGGCACTCTAACTCTCTTCACCATCTTGTTTTTTAAACATAACTCTTTTTATTAACTCTGAGGGGACATAACTCTCTTTACTATGTATATGGATCATCACTCTCTTCACTATCCTTATCTAATGAATTGTATTGTTATAAGGTGTCATTATGCGGCTCACTTATTAAACACTAATAACATTGTGTTTCCTCTAAGAAGAGACTTGTACATGTCATGAGATGGATCGTAGGAGTCCTGATTCTTCCATCATCAAACTAACAAGATGGATCGTAGGAGTCCTGACTCTTCCATCATCAAACTAACATGATGGATCGTAGGAGTCCTGACTCTTCCATCATCAAACTAACATGATGGATCGTAGGAGTCCTGACTCTTCCATCATCAAACTAACATGATGGATCGTAGGAGTCCTGACTCTTCCATCATCACACTAACAAGATGGATCGTAGGAGTCCTGACTCTTCCATCATCAAACTAACATGATGGATCGTAGGAGTCCTGACTCTTCCATCATCAAACTAACATGATGGATCGTAGGAGTCCTGACTCTTCCATCATCAAACTTACAAATACTTCGCTCTTCCTTTATGCCTTCGCCTGTATAGTATTTTCTACTTTCACCTGTAGTTCATAAATTAGACACATATGCAACATTTGGGTATCTTTATTGAGGAAACGTTTCGCCACTGCTGCTTCACCTCACCTGACTACAGTATATAAGCCACCTCTACGGACATATGCTGTACTTTCTACAAGATTGATGGACTGAACACATCGACTCCAGGCCGAGGGACTGATTACCTCAAAACTCCTACTCTCCTTACACCTTTCTACTTTGTATTGGACTGATGAAGCCATTGTGGGTCGAAACGTTTCATCAATAAAGATACCCAAATGTTGCATATGTGTCTAATTTATAACTTGTCGGTTCTCTGAACCATTCATTTACACCTGTAGTTCATGTTACACCATCACCTGTATGTGTGTGTGTGTGTGTGTGTGTGTGTGTGTGTACTCAACTGATTTTACTCACCTAATTGTGGTTGCTGGGGTCACGACTTAGCTTCTGTCCCCGTCTCTTCACTGACCACAACTAGGTCCTCTCTCTCTCCCTGCTCCATGAGCTTTATCATACCTCGTCTTAAAGCTATGTATGGTTCCTGCCTCCACTACATCACTTGCTAGACTATTCCACTTCCTGACAACTCTATGACTGAAGAAATACTTCCTAACATCCTTTTGACTCGTCTGAGTCTTCAACTTCCAATTGTGACCCCTTGTGTCTGTGTCCCCTCTCTGGAACATCCTATCTCTGTCCACCTTATCTATTCCACGCAGTATTTTGTATGTCGTTATCATGTCTCCCGTAACCCTCCTGTCCTCCAGTGCCGTCAGGCCGATTTCCCTTAACCTTTCTTCTTCTCCGGAACTAACCTTGTTGCAAACCTTTGCACTTTGCCTAATTTCTTGACGTGCTTGACCAGGTGTGGGTTCCAAACTGGTGTTGCATACTCCAATATGGGCCTGACGTACACAATGTACAGTGTCTTGAACGATTCCTTACTAAGGTATCGGAACTTTATTCTCATGTTTGCCAGGCGCCCATATGCTGCACCAGTTATCTGGTTGATGCGTGCTTCCGGAGACGTGCCCTGTGTTATACTCACCCCAAGATCTTTCTCCTTGAGTGAGGTTTGCAGTCTTTGTCCACTTAGCCTATACTCTGTCTGCGGTCTTCTTTGCCCTTCCCCGATCTTCATGACTTTTCATTTAGCCGGGTTAAATTCGAGAAGCCAGTTAGTTGCTGGACCAGGTGTCCAGCCTGTCCAGGTCTCTTTGAAGTCCTGTCTGATCCTCATCTGATTTAATTCTCCTCATTAACTTCACATCATCTGCGAACAGGGACACTTTTGAGTCTATCCCTTCCATCATGTCATTCACATCTACCAAAAATAGCACTGGTCCTAGGACTGACCCCTGTGTGACCCCCCTTGTCACAGGCGCCCACTGTACTCACCTATTTGTACTCACCTATTTGTGGTTGCAGGGGTCGAGTCATAGCTCCTGGCCCCGCCTCTTCACTGATTGCTACTAGGTCCTCTCTCTCCCTGCTCCATGAGCTTTATCAAACCTAGTCTTAAAACTATGTATGGTTCCTGCCTCCACTATGTCGCTTTCCAAGCTATTCCACTTCCTGACAACTCTATGACTGAAGAAATACTTCCTAACATCCCTTTGACTCATAGGAGTCTTCAACTTCCAATTGTGACCCCTTGTTTCTGTGTCCCCTCTCTGGAACATCTTGTCTCTGTCCACCTGATCTATTCCTCGCAGTATTTTATATGTCGTTATCATGTCTCCCTAACCCTCCTGTCCTCTAGTGTCGTCAGGCCGATTTCCCTTAACCTTTCTTCGTAGGACAATCCCCTTAGCTCTGGGACTAGTCTTGTTGCAAACCTTTGCACTGTGTGTGTGTGTGTGTGTGTGTGTGTGTATGTGTGTGTGTGTGTGTGTGTGTGTGTGTGTGTGTGTGGCTATCAATACTTTCTCTCAGGAGGTCAGAGAAGTGAAGACCTGAAAAGTAAATAAAAAAAGAGACTTATTTAATTAATAAATATTTATTTCTTGCAACTCTACCTTTCATAAGAAAACTTACCAGCATCTTCTTTGCTTTATCCAATTCAAGTTTCCCTCGACTGTCACAAATCTCATTAAGAATATCTTGTAAATACTTAAAAAAAAACACATTCTATACTTTGTTTAATCGGAATTTTATTAAACTTTATACTCAGCAATTTCTTTATTTCTGTTTTATTGCATGTGCAATATAATTTCATTTTAACAAAAGTGAGAGAAAATGCAGATATATGTGAATGAGTGAACATGAGAACAAGAGTGAAAATGAGTGAAAATGTGTGTGAGTGATAAAGAGTATGGATTGTGACATATTATACGTGTGTGAGGGAATTAATGTTTGCATGTATGTTAGAGGGACGAGAGGAAAATATGTTGTGGTTATCATGTGCATGTGTGTATATATGTATATATATATATGTATGTTTGTGTGTATGTGTGTGTTTAGGTGCATAAATATCTGTGTGAGTAAATATAAAGAATGAAATACAACACAAATGAAAGAGGTAACTATTTGTTGCAGTTTACATGGTGGGAAAAAATAAAATTTCACACGAACACACATATGTACACAATAAAAAGTTCTTACTTACGATTATAAAGCTACATAAGTGAAAATAAAACAAAATAACTTGAACACATTATGAAACATAAATAGAAGTCTGAGATTTTCAGTTAGTAACCTCTGCTTGGTGGATGAGTTGGGTGAGAGCTTGGTGTCGTCTAGCTGGCCTACTGTTCCAGGCTGTCTTGGTGGGTGTAATTACAGGACACAGTTTTCTGTGTGTCCCCTCCTGTAATTCTACCCACCTGGACAGTCTCTACCGTAGACCAGCTAGACAAGACCAAGTTCTCATCCAGCAAAGTCACTGGGGAGGGGCCAATAACTGCTAACCTTAGGGAAGTGGGAAACCACTGACCTGGGAATAACAAGTGCAGAAACTGGGGAAGTGAGGAAGGAAGTTCATCTGAGGGGACACAGATGAACTTCTGGAGACACGGAACTAGGCGAAGCACCAAACATCTGCAAGTGGGGAGTGTGGAAGGGCTGACATCCGGGGGCCCACGGATGGAGACCTGGAAACATGAACCAGAAGGTAAGCCAAGAGAAGGCAAGAGATAGAGGGGTGTACCTTGGAAAAGTGGGAAAGGGAGAATACCTGAGGGAACACAGGTGTACTCCTGAACACATGGACCTGAGGGAATCCCCAAGATGGTAGGAATGGGGAAGGGGACCCTAAAGACGAACCACTGGCCTCCACGTGGCAGGGTCTGGTAACTCAGAGATAACTAGCTCTGAGGCTGACAGTGGTCGCAAACTTGTCTCATAATTAATAATTAATAATAATAATAATAATAATAATAATAATTAATATTAGAAGTAAGAAGGCATTTATATTTTAGTCTCAGGATTGTTGAAAAGAGGAAGTATTTGGACGAGACATGAAGGTGATGCAAATACTAACTGGTGCAAATACATATCGGTGAGTACACACATATACACACACACACAAACACACACACACACACACACACACACACACACACGCACACAGATAGTGGTAAATATTCCCAAGATATTGGAGTCAGAAACTTGTCATTCATTGAGCTAGGAACATGATGTGGGTGATGATAGGGCTAACGGTGTGAGAGAGATGACATCAGGATCAGAGAGATGACAGCTGATTTAGGGAACTTGAAAGCCAGTGAGATGAGGTGATGACATAAAGACGAGATAGATGACACCCAGAAGACGAGAACATGTACAGGTGAAAGGTGTCTCCTGAGATGGTAAATTATATTTTCTTGCTGATGAGATCCAGAGTTTTTTGAGTCTAATAGAGAAATAGCTGAAGCTATTGAAGCATTTTACAGATATTACGACAGAATAATATTTTCTTGATATTATTTTAGCATATTTTCGTTTGTAAAGATACAAATGGAGCTTGAGTGTCATTCTTCGCCTCTGACACAGTTCACAACAGTCTCACATAGTATCAGAATGTATTGCAAAATATTTTTTAAGTAAATTAAACAGTAGGTGTTTGTGTATGATAGAACTGTGATCGACGGAGTGAGGGGGAAAGAAAAATAAAAAATAAAAACATAATGGATTTAGAAAACGAGGGAGATGTTTTGCTAGTGTTTACATTAAAACATATATATATATATATATATATATATATATATATATATATATATATATATATATATATATATATATATATATATATATATATATATATATATATTTAGTTTAAAAAAGAGTCCTTTGTTTCTTGAGTTGCAAATGTTTTTCTGTTAAAACAAACAGGACAAGTGTTTTCTGACGCGGGTCTTTGCCCCTAAAGCTTTTGGTCATCTGACCAAGACCTTCCCCTGGCTTACCAATCCACTTCTTTGAAAATTTAAAATTAGTTTATTGTGTTCGTCCGTCTGGGTGAGAGAAAGGGATCCTGGAAAACATGAATTTCAATATGGAAGACACTCTTGTAAAAGATGTAGCAGGGAAGTTTAGAGTTCTTGGAACCTTTATCATACATAAACATTACATAAAACAACACCTTATGAATATATACGATAGAGTAATACACAAAGCTGTACAGTAGCATACAAAAAGCAAAACTGTACAGTAACATGCAAAAATAGAATAGTAACACATAATAAAGTGCATGAACAGCTGCGTAATACAAGAAAAATACAATAACATACAGAACATACATGTAAAACAATCAGGTTTGGGAGGTTTATAAGTGACAACAACATTGGTCCGTCACAGACGATATCACAACCAAATTCTACGATCGTTGCATCACTGACGTTTTATGTTGACTATACACAAAGTTTTCTGACATAACCAAGTCACAATGTTTAATACCAGTGTTCAGGTCACAATGTTTAATACCAGTGTTCAGGTCACAATGTTTAATACCAGTGCTCTCAGATCTCAGAGTATTTGTGACTTCTATATCAGAGGTCAAGTACTATAACATATAGGTGATACTCTATCAAAGATAATGAGGGAGGGGTTCTGAGTGGGACTTGCACATGGGTAAATTGAATTTTCAGAGCTTATTGCTTGGATAGCATTGAAAATTGGGTTGGACAGGACCTGCCTAGTATGGGCCAACAGGTCTGCTGCAGTGTTCTTCCTTTCTTATGTGTTGAAGATTGTTGTTAGTGGTACACATAGCGCCTCTGCTCCCTCTCTCAGGACGTATGGAGAGATGTGTGTGCGTGTGTGTGTGTGAGTGTGTTATTATATTAATATATTGCACGGAATCTCTCTGACAAATGTAATGTTTTCCTCAGAAAAACAGTCTCGTCTTTCTCTCTAAGTAGCAAATTTTCCAACACAAATGCAATATAAATAATTTTAAATTATAATAAATATTAACACAAACTTGGAAAACTTTTAATAATTATACATACTTTGTCTCGATAATTCGCTTTGCCAATAATCTCAGATTATAATTCTGCTGAGAATACAGATCCTGGTAAATCTTAAGTATGAACGTAAGTTAAATAATAGAACATTTTTACAAGGAATTGGGATAAAGTTTCCAACAAATGCGTACATCAGTGTCAGCACGAATGGGCGCCATTATGAATTTTTTAATAATAAAAATCTTTTAAAACTGTGTTCACATGTTGACAATAAAATCGTAGATGAATTGAATGCTTCACATTTCGACCTCACAGTGAGGTCTTCTTCAGCAGATTTATTAATAAAATTCAGACTTTACTAAATGCCGTACAGTAAAGCCTGTCTGTATTGTACAGCATAAAAAATATTTCCGCATTATATGAGGTTATTCACAAGTGCATAATGTCGGATCACCTGCCATTGTCTCGTGAACACACCAGACGATAAACATATTTAAATTCATTCACGATACTTAGAGGAATCCATATATTACAGTGTTCTTTTGATAATGTATTTCTCCTGCCTCTTTTTTATGAATTATTTTCTTAGAGATTCTCCCGCGAAATAATAGTGCCTTATATGCATAATTTAAATACATGTATTGCGGTCTATGCTTGATCCCAGGAAGTTATCTCCGTATGACATAACACAGACCCTATGTTTCCCAGTGCAGACAACATTAATAGTGTAAATTGCTAGCTAACTTTCTTACTCCAGTTTAAATAATAGCGTTGAATATCTGAAGTGAATCATAAAAAGCATTCCCGAGGTATTACACTGGAAATAATATTCCAGTTTCCTAAATGAAGATAACAACTTAGGACATATACAGCCTAAAACCAATTGAAACCTTCCACTAAGAAACACTATCTTTGAAGCAAAGTATTATATTTTATTATAGACCAACAACCTAAATTACACCTGCACATAAAGTTTGAAGTTGCTTCCCTAAGTTATCAACAGTGAAGTGTTAAAGAAAATTGGAAGAGGCACTTACATATTATCAACTAAAAACAGTATTTAATTTTCTATTTTCTTCCAGAGTAATTAGGTCTTACACTGTCTATAATAAAAACTCACTCTAAGAAGGACTGATAAGAAAGAGTTATTTAGCCTTAGGGTAGATCAAATTTAAATTTCCTACATTGGTCTTGAGGGCACAGATTTTATGAACTCAAATTAACAACATTGTGTATAAATAACTTAGGAGATCCCGATATAGTCAAACACTGTCTTATTTCTCACCAGGAAAGCCATTCTAAAGTAATTTCACAGAAACCACTTTGTTTAAAAATATTTGCCCCTAAAAAATTTCACACTTTAAAAACTGGGTGTGTTTGATGGCGCCTGACGATGCATTTTTCAGGTATTTCACAGAAATAATTGCACCTTCACAGACTAAACCCGAAAACCTTTCGTCTATTTCATAAGATGCATCAGCTATAAAAAAAATTTTAATCCCCTTTAGAAATGTTGTTCTATTTAAATTAATGGGAAGTACTAAACCCGTTGGAGTTCTTAGGGAGTTGGGAAACGGGATGCATTCGAAATTTGATCCATGGAAGCGGCATGGTACGTGAATTCAGTTGCTTAAAAAAGAGTCTCTCACCAGTATCAAGGCTCCTTTTTTTAGGGGGTACTACAGTTATTTATTGCAAAAAAAATCCATGCCATGGGACCCACACGAGCTCAAGCTGGACAAATT
>WNWK01051443.1:0-12486 GCA_009830355.1 Cherax destructor
ACTCTACTGCTACTACTGCTACTACTACTACCACTACTACTGCTACTACTGCTACTACTACTATCACTGCTACTACTACTGCTACTACTACTGCTATTACTACTACTACTACTATCAAAAAGCAGATGTCGTATCAACACTGTTGTTTGGAGTTGGTGAAGGGGACATTGCAACCTGAAACGGTGTCTACGATGTTGCAACGAATCCTGAAGGATGTTTATCATTTAGACATCGGAGACCTGTATGGAGTGGCGTTAAATGGAATGAGGAGAGTGTTTATCAAGTTGTCATCGACGCAGGAGTATGAGCGCTTGTTGACACTTATCACGATCGGGTCCATGCAGTTACCAGCGTATGGAGGTACGACTGAGGACGTTCACGCACTTACACATGGATTAAAGTGCGTAATGTTCCATTGAATCGGACTCTGTGGATTTGATGGACGTCTTCAAGGATTACGGTATTGTCCATGCAGAATGTTGGAAATGGCGAGAGGGGCCGAGGGCCTCTAGAGGCTCTTACTGCTGAAATGACATCAGATCCCTATCCCGTCGTATGTTTAGTACCGGACTTCAGGACACAAGTGTATGTTACGTATGCAGGGCAAAGAAGGACGTGTCGTATGTGTGCAGCATATGATCATATGGCGGCGGGTGTCCTCGGGGGGTACAACAGCGTGTGGTGACACAGATGAACGGTGATCTACTGGAGAGGAGGGTCCTGAGAAGTCAAAGGGAGGACCTGCTCATGGTGCGAAAATGGAGGAAATTGTGGAGAATAGTATGGATACCTGTCGAACGCTACCTGTGGAGGGTATGATGTGTTGCTGGTTCAACTAGGAATTAAAGGGGTTGCAATAGTCAACAGGTGTCTAGCCCTTTTCAGTTGATGGCTTGGGAGGAGTAGGGATGGCAGGATTGTAAGGGTAGATGGGGAATGGGGAGGTATAAGGGTTAGCTTTGTTGGTGTATATATGCCAGCAGAGTCTAATAGAAAAATAAAGAAGACTTTGTGAATGATCATCTAGTATATGCTTTGCGGGGACTGCCAGGAGTGGTGGTTGTAGGGGAGGATTGGAACTGTATCATAAGGGGTAAGGATGCGGAACCTCGGGAAGCTGGATGTGTATTGGGAGTATTGAGAGACGTATTGAATGGAGTGGGTTTAAAGGATGTGGTGAGAGGAGGAGGGCTAGTAGAGAATACCTTCTTTAGACGAGATTATGCTGCTAGGCTGGATAGGATATATACAACAGATCAGGTTAGGGTAGTGAGGATTAATATCATAGATGTGGGATTTTCGGATCATAGAGGAGTTATGGTGGATGCCAATGGGAAGGAGCGGTAAAATGGTTTAAGGGGTATTGGAAATTAAATGGTAAATTGTTGCGTGTGGAGGCCAACAAGAATCTTTTGCACATTGGTGGAGGGAGCTATGGAGGCAGGGAAAAAACTGAGGACGATAGTGAGGCTTTTGAATTGGGGGGAAAGGGTAGCTAAAGAAGGAATTCAAAGGTTCTAGGAGGTTGGGCAGGGAGGAGGTGTGCTGGTCTTAGGGTTGCAGAAATACGTGGAGGGATTATTGGGAGTGTTATGGAGACAGGAACATCTGCTTTAAGAATTCGGGTTTTAAAGGATAAGTTGCGTAGTATTCAGAATGAGCGTTTTGATGTCTGTCGTATGCAACAGGGATAGATGATGTTTTATGGGAGATAGACCGTCAAAAATGTTAAATAATGCAGAAAAAGAGGGGATGACAATTTCATGTGTGGAAGTAGGGAAGATAGGGGTGGCTATGTGAAGGGGCAGAGATTTTGTACTACAGAGCGATAAGTATATATGCGGATAAATGGTTTAAAAAGTATTGGAGTTGTGGAAGGGTGAGTGAGCGTGAGAGGACATTGTATTAGAAGGGATAGTGAAAGAGTGGGAGATGGTGATAGAGGAAGTCTGGTAGGACCTGTTAGTGAAGAGGAAGTATGGGAGGCTGTGAATGGTTTAAGTGAAGGAAAGGCTCCTGGGTTAGATGGAAAAAATTAATGAATTTTATAAGGTACATTGGGGGCTCTAAAGGAATGTTTAGTTTCATTGTTTAATATAATGAAAGGGGAGGGTCGTATAGGGATAGGGCAAGGTACTGGGGTAGTGGTTTTAGTCAAGAAAAGAGGTAAAAAGGAAACTCTGGATAACTTTCGGCCATTGGCATTAATGAATGCCGATTACAAATTTTTTGCTAAGTTATTGGCTAATAGATTGAAAAAAATATTGGGTAGGGTTATAGAGGAGGGGCAGTGTGGAATTCCGGGAAGAAGCATGATACAAGGACATGAATGCATTAGAGAATTTATAGAGGATGGGACTGAGGGGGGTCTTAGCAATTGATTGGCAAAGGGCGTATGATAGTGTTGAAAGGGGACATTGTATATCATGAGGAGACAGGGTTTGGAGAGGATTTAGTGGGATGGTAGAGACTGTGTATAGGGAGGCGGGTCTGAAAGTACGTGTGAATGGTAGAATGGGTGAAAGGATAAGTATGGATAGAGGTTTGCGACAGGGATGTCCACTGTCACAGTGTTTATTTGCGTGTATGCAGGATCCGTTCTATAGATTGGTAGGGTTTGACATAGAAAGCGTGAGGAGGATCATCATTGAATAGAGGTGGGGTGCAAAAATCATAGGGTATGTAGATGACACGACTGTGCTTGTAAGTAGTGAGGAGGGTTTACGTAATGTGGGACGTATGATTGAAGTGTTTGGAGGGGCTACTGGTATGAGAGTGAATTGTGCCAAATCAAAGTTATTGGAGGTGGGTGGCTGGGTGGGGGGGGGATGGGGGAAAGGCATGGGTGGTTAATGGTTGATGAAAATCAGATATGTGGAGTAATATATTTGAATACTGTAAGTGATTCCCGTTGTGTTAATTCAGAGAAAGTGGTGCAAAAAGCTTTAAGTAGGATAAAAGGGTGGAGGCTAGGAGATCTTACATTGCAACAAAGGGTAGTGGCGGTCAACACACTTGTGTATAGTAAACTGTGGCACGTAGCGGTGTTTTTACCATTGTTGCAAGCGGATATTAGAAGACTTGAGGTGAGAGTAATGAGATACATTTGGGCGTACGGTCGGCCGTGGCTGAGGAAGGAAATAGTTAGGAACAGGGTGGATAGGGAAGGCCTGGGGCTGATTGGGTTGGAGAGACGATTATTCAGTCTGTATGTTAAAAGATGTGCTGTACGTTGGGGTGGAATGGCAGAGGGACGAGTAGGTATGATGGCGAACGATCTGGGTAGATGGTGGGGAGGGAGGGATTTACGGCTGGGTTGGGATATTTTGCGGCAGATGATGGTAGTGAAGACTTCTCATAGATGGACTACAAGTGAGATTGAAATAATAGGATGGGGCAGGAATGTTATCGAGGGTGTGAGTGAATATCCTATGTATAATTGGTATCATGTTTGGAAAGGGTTTAAAGAATTAAAGTTGAGATCGAGGGATAGGGAATTAATGTATAGGTTTTTGCATGGGGTGGTCACATCAAAGGAGGTTTTATTCAAAATGGGAATCATAAGGGACGGAAGATGTGACAGGTGTGGTTATCAGGAGACTGGAATGCATGTGATTTATTTTTGTGAAAGTTTAATAATGGTGAGGGAATGGATGGGTGGTGTTTTGCAAAAGATGGGGGGGCGGAGTGATAGGGGTCTTACGGGCTATAAGTCTGGATTTCGGTGGTGTTGGGAACAGCACGAGAAGGGCTTTAATGTAATGGTTGATTTTGTGTGTGAATCATGGAGGGTAAGGGAGTTTGGGGCACGAGAACGCATTAGGGCAATAGCTGCGACTATGCTTAGGACTAGAAATAGGAATAGGTGGGTGTATGGGAGACGATATGAAGAATTGTTCTCTATGGATTATAGAGATATGACTTTGCAGGTATTATTGGGGGGTTGAGTGGGATGCAGGAAATGGCTAGACACCTGGAGAGGCGGGGATTTCTTAATGATTAAGTGTAATGTCAGTGGGAGGATTATTGTGGGAGGGGAAGTTAAAGAGCGAGTGATTGAGTGGAGGGGTTAAGCAGTGGGGGTAAGAATAGGGGAAGTGAGTATGGGGTTGACGGATGATGCATTAATATTGAGGGGTTGACTTAATGTACAATAGGATAGAAATAGATGAGTGCGTCGGGAAAGCATGGATTTAATAGAACGTTGTGACTGACTTAAAGACTAATACATCTGGGGAAATTTGTGGGTTTGCCTTGTATTGTGGTCACTGTGGAGGCCAAGGATGTGGTGTTGTTCACAATTTCTAAAATGAACGGAATTTTAAGTTAAAATGTAGATCAATGATGTACACGCAAAATTTTAGTCATTCTTGTCTTAACGTGGATTGCACGAGGGTGAGAATGAAGAGTGAATGGTGAGTTGGTGAATGGTGATTGGTTTTGGAAATGAGCTAGAGTATGGAGCTCCAGTAAATGGATACATCCATTGTGATTGTAGTACTGTTTTTTGTTGTTAGGGTTAACTTATTTTATTACTATGCAGTACTGATATGTGTAATTTTTTTACTGTCAAGAGAAAGTCAGTAGCGTTTGAGAGTTGAAACAATGATGGTCAGAATTTCTGTAATTCAAACTATGACGTATTGGATAGTTAACAGTATATTACTTGTACTTACATGAGTATT
Organism: Cherax destructor; assembly: GCA_009830355.1. NCBI lineage: Eukaryota > Metazoa > Arthropoda > Malacostraca > Decapoda > Parastacidae > Cherax > Cherax destructor. The sequence goes on from WNWK01051443.1 coordinate 4,686, forward strand.
TACATGTAATAATTAGGTCAGTTTTTTCCAGTAGACTGTATAAGTGGATGTTAGTAAGGTCATAGGTATGTATAATAATTATTTACCCCATGGGGTATATTTATTGCCATTCAAGGCTGTTAAGTTTAATTTTGTTTACAACCTCAAGTTCTCTATGTTTCTCAATTGGAGTTTAGGATGATTTTTATGTAAAATAGTGCAGTGATAAGCTGCTGGATATAGTTCATCTTAGGTTTGAAATTGAGATAATACAATTTTAAGGATACTAATGTATATCATGTACTTTACTTATTATGTTTTACTTGTGGTATAGTAATACCGTGATTTAACGCATTTGTGACTTAAGAAATTGTATTTTTTAAATAAAATAAAATAAAAAAATTGTAAAATATCCCTTCAGGAACATTCAAAAGTCTGGAATTAATCTAACTGATTTTTTGAAGGAAATACAATTTCAATACATCTTCTACTGTGTTTCTTTGCTCCAAGCTCCCTTTACACTCAGGTTAACAGGCCATTGAACCTGAGGTTGTAATACCCTAACAGCTCCCTCCACTGCAGTTGCCAGTGCCCCCACCCCAGACCTAGATAAGTGAACCCCATCCCTGGCATACATGTCACTTCTGCCATAAAAGAGGTCCCAGTTGTCAATGAATGTTACTGCATTTTCCTTACAGTATTTGTCCAGCCAGCAATTGACACCAATTGCCCTGGACAACCATTCATTTCTAACTCCTCTCCTTGGCAAAATACCACATATGACAGGGTTCCCACCCTTCTTCCTAATTCTGTCTATTGCTGACCTATAGCTGCTAATCAGCTCCTCACTCCTACGTCTGCCAACATCGTTGCCTCCAGCACTGAGACAGATAATAGGATTGCTCCCATTACCTCACATTATGTCGTCCAGACGGCTAACAATATCCTTCATCCCAGCCCCAGCATAACACACCCTCTGCCTCCTATTCCTATCCTTAAGACAAAATTCCCTATCCATAAACTTAATCTGACTATCCCCAACTAAAACAATGTTCTTACCTCGACTGGCGGTGTGCATGACGTTCTCGACGGTCTTTGTAGAGATGGTCTTCGCTGGGATGTCTTCACATTCGTCTGATAACAAAGAAAAAGAGTTCCTGGTTTTCACAGCAGCCTCTTGGACCTTCTTCAACTTCACCTTCGTCCCTTCAGATTCGACTAGCATCCATTCGTTGGTCTGATCATCGGCGACATTGTTCCAGGGATAATCCTTGCATATACCCTTTAAACGTTGAATCTCTCTTCTATCCAACCTAAATTTGAAACTACCCAAGGTCCTAGCTTCAATAACCCTACTAGGCAGACTGTTCCACTCATCAACTACCCTATTTCCAAACCAATACTTTCCTATATCCTTTCTAAATCTAAACTTATCTAACTTGAATAAATTATTGCGGGTTCTCTCTTGGAGAGATATCCTCAAGACCTTATTTATATCCCGTTTGTTAATACCCATTTTCCACTTGTATACCTCGATCATGTCTCCCCTCATTCTACGTCTTACAAGTGAATGTAATTTAAGGGTCTTCAATCTTTCTTCGTAAGGAAGATTTCTAATGCTATATATTAATTTAGTCATTCTACCCTGAATGTTTTCTAACGAATTTATGTCCATTCTGTAATATGGAGACCAGAACTGAGCTGCGTAATCTAGGTGAGGCCTTACTAATGATGTATAAAGCTGTAATATAACCTATGGACTTCTGTTGCTTACACTTCTTGATATAAATCCCAGTAATCTATTTGCCTTATTACGTACGCTTAGGCATTGCTGTCTTGGTTTAAGGTTGCTGCTTACCATCACCCTCAAGTCCTTCACACAATCTGTATGGCTAAGTTCTACGTTATTTAACTTATAAGTGCTTGGGTTATGGACACTCCCGAGCTTCAGTACTTTGCATTTATCTACATTGAACTGCATCTGCCACTTTTCTGACCACGAATTAAGTTTGTCTAAATCTTCCTGAAGTTCTATGTCAATGTTTGAATCAATTATCCTACCTATCTTCGTGTCGTCGGCGAATTTGTTCATGTCACTAGTAATTCCCACGTCATTGTCATTGATATATATTATAAATATCAACGGGCCTAAGACTGATCCCTGTGGAACACCACTTGTTACAGATCCCCACTCAGATTTAACCCCATTTATGCACACTCTCTGCTTCCTATTGGTGAGCCATGACTCGATCCATGACAGCACTTTTCCCCCAATGCCATGAGTTGACCTGATCTGTCTCTTCCACTCCTTTCTTCTTTACCTTTTGTGATCTGTCATGTAGAAAAGTTAGCACATACTATACCATGAACTGTCTGGGACACTATGGTGATAATGTCCAGGTGGATTGCCATCTAAACATTATCACATTATTTAAATTAATAACTTGCTGTACTTCATAATTGCCAATTAAGTTATTTTTCAGTTGATAAATATTGCTTAAAAGTTGCATTGATTCATAATAAAACAAATTAAAATCGTTCAAAACTCCAGACTTAAGTTATGGAAGAAACAGTAATGAAAAAGGTTCCTGAAATAATACTTTACTGGGTATTTAAGTTGTGTTATGAGCTCCAGGAGAAAATTGTGAGTACAAGCATTGTAAAGCTTAACAGTTAATTTAGGACAAATAATTACTATTAATAAGTAATTGCAAATAGGCAATTAACCTTTGCACAAACTATACGAAAAAATAAGAATGAATTAAGAAGGTAGACAGCCACACTGAGATCCACCACTGGAGCGCCGATGGTCACCAGGTCAAACACTGTGAGATCCACCACTGGAGCGCCGATGGTCACCAGGTCAAACACTATCTTTACGTTTTCTAGTTTTTTTTTTTATCTTACGTGATATAATTTTATTACACCTCTATTTGATGTCTTTTTGCAACAATGTGATAAATGAAATGAAATTAAACATATATTTACAAACATGCAAGATTTCAGGTACGTCTTGCTACTTCTACTTAAATTTAGGTCACGCTATGCAAACATGTACACGTTTATGTATACACACTCAGAGTTTTCTTTGATTTTATCCTAATAGTTCTTGTTGGTTTTCCTTTCATATCCATGGGGAAGTGGAATAAGAATCTTTCCTCTGTAATCCATGCGTGTTGTAAAAGTCAACTAAAAATGCCGGGAACAATGGGCTAGTAACCCCTTTTCCTGTATAGCTTACTAAAAAGAAAAAAAGGAGAAAACCGTCAAAGTGGGATGTTTGAATGTGCGTGGATGTTGTGCGAATGATAAGAAAGAGATGATTGTAGATGTTATGAATGAAAAGAAGCTGGATGTCCTGGCTTTAAGCGAGACAAAGCTGAAGGGGGTAGGAGAGTTTCAGTGGGGAGAAATAAATGGGATTAGGTCAGGGGTTTCAAATAGAGTTAGAGCTAAAGGGGGGAAAACCATAGACTTTGGATTTTCAGATCACAGGGGAGTTTTAGTTGATTTGAATTGGGAAGGCGTTGCAAAGTGGTATAGGGGTTATTGGAAATTGAATGTAGGATTACTAGTGGGAGGGGATAAATCAATGCAGTTTAGTGAATGGTGGGGGAGGTTATGGGCGAGGAGTGAGAGGCAGGATAACTTGTTAGGGTGGTGGACGAATGTGGGCAAGCCGCGAATTAGGGAGTTTTATCAGCAGTTGGGTAGAGAGGAGGCGGGGTGGAGATGCGGTTTGATGAAGTATGTGGAGGGGCAATTACAGGGTTGTTATGAAAAAGGTGGTCGTCATGAAACGGGGGAAATCCTTGTATTAAAGGAAAAGTTATGGGACATACAGATAGAGCGGTTTGAGGACTGCCGCATGAAAGCTGGTATAGATGATCTGTTAGTGGGTGATAGGCCGTCAAAAACGGTGTTGAGTCACTGTAGGCAAAACGTGAGGCGAGGACAATAGAATGTATGAAAGTCGAGCAGAGGCTGGAGAGTTATGAGCAGGGTATGGTAATTCGGGGTACAGAGGCAGTCGGAGTATTTGTGGATAAATGGTTTGCACGTTATATGAGTAGTGTGGATGTGGGGTTGGAGTATAGGAATCTCCTTTGGAGGGAATTCAAGAGCAGTTGGAGGAGAGGGATAAGAGGCTATGGGAGGTGTTATTAGCGAGGAGGAGGTGTGGGCAGCAGTGGATGGGTTGAGTAAGGAGTTCCCAGGAATAGATGGTATAGCAAATGAATTTTATAGGAAGAATTGGGATGCGTGAGGGACTGTCTAGTGCGCTTGATGAATTGTATGAAGTCCGCAGGGTGGGGGAAGGAGAAAGTAGTATTGGGGTTGTAGTTTTAGTCAGGAAGGGAGGGGGAGGATTCTCTGAGTAATTATAGGCCTATAATTCTAATGAATGCAGACTATAAAATATTGGCTAAAATACTAGGTAATAGAATAAAGAAAGTGTTGGGGAAGGTGATTGCAGAGGGGCAAGGTGGAATACCTGGTAGGAGTGTGGTAAATGGTCTTGAGCGAATTAAAGATTATGTTGCGATGGGAAAGGTGTTTTGGCTTTAGATTGGAAGGGTGCATATGATAGTGTGGAAAGGGACGTGCGTATGACATAATGAGAAGGCAGGGTTTTGGGGAAGAAATTGTTATGGATTGAGAGGTTGTATGGGGAGCGTGTGTCAGAGTACAGGTGAATGGTAGATTGGGGATTTGGTTCCAATGGGTAGGGGTCTGCGACAGGGTTGTCCCCTTCACAGATATTATTTGCATGTTTACAGGACCCTTTTACAGATTAATTGAGGTAGGGGGTGGATGAATGTTGATGAGGCAAAAGAACGCACGGGCATCGTAGGGTATGTGGACGACACTACGGTACTTGTGGGTTCGGAGCAGGGCCTGGTAAATGTGGGGGACATTGTTCGTGTGTTTTGTGGAGCAACCTGGGATGAGAATAAACGATAGTAAAACAAAATTATTGGAGGTAGGTACTTGGGTGGAGGGACGTTGGGCAGAAGTCAGGTGTGGCACGTCGTTTCAAGTGTGAGGATATGTGGGGGAATTTATGAAGGATCGTAGTTTGGCAAGAAAATTGAATTATCGTAGGGTGATACAGGGGGCGACGGACCTACTGCAGGTTTGGAGAGCGAAGGAAGTTACTTTGAGACAGAGGGTAATAATAGTGAATAGTATGGTTTATAGTAAGCTGTGGTATGTAGCTGCCATATTCCCTTTATTACAGGCTGACGTGGAGGTTCTGGAACGAATGGTTTTTAAGTATGTGTGGGCTGGTGGAAGGCATTGGGTAGGGCGTAACGTTGTGCGCAACAGTGTGAAATTGGGGGGTTTGGGATTAATTTGGTTAAAACGTAGACTGTTGTGCTTGTACCTCAAACATTGTCTGGTGTGGAGGGGTGGATTAGGCAGGTCAGGGGAAGAAGGAGTGGGGGGGGGTACTCCGGGAGATGAGTGAATGGTGGGATGACAGGTCTCTGGTATATGGTAAGGACATATTAAGGAGTTTGATGGTGGTAAGACACCCGCAGGACATCTCGGTTGGGATCTCATCAGGTGATAGAATGCGTGTCGATATATCCTATGTATGGTTGGGCTGAGATATGGGGGGGATTAAAGGGGTTGAAGCTGAGGTCCTGATCGGGAGTTCATGTTTAGGTTTTTACATGATGCTGTAGCGTCAAAGACTTCTTTAGTGAGCATGGGTTTGGTGAGAGATGGTGCATGTGTGAGATGTGGGGAATTGGATACTACACTGCATGGGATATATTTTTAGAATCTTTGGGGCCAATACGGGAGTGGGTCGGGAGGGGCTTCGCCATATGGGGGTGGGGGCATCTCGTTTTTGAGGGCAATGTTTCTAGACCTCAGGGGACTTAATGCTCAGACGCGAAGGGTCTCATGTATTATCTAGTAGATTTGTATGTGGTTCATGGAGACTTAGGGATTTGGGAGCAGGGGAAAGGGTCAAAGCTCTTTTTGCTTGCATCTTAGGACGAAATGCAGAAATCGTGTAGTGTATGGGAGAGCATGGGAAACTGATTTCAATCAATCGTACAGGGAGTTGAGGATTGCGGATCTATTGGGGTAGACGTGAGTTGGAAGAGGGCTTGACGACTGATACGTATTGGGTGGTCGGGTGACAAACGTTGCTTATATAAGGGGTTTTTCATTTGTATGTATGCTGGTGTAGGGAAAAAAGGGGGGGAGGGTTTGCTTGGTTGGGGGTTTTTTGGGGGAGTTTTTGGGGGAGACATACGGGGGGACTTGGCACCTTTTGGGGTTTTGGGACGGAGACTTTTGGGGGTTAGGGTTTATTTAGTCGGGGGGCTGATGTGTGTGGTTTTTTCTTTTTTTTTCCTTTTAAAAAAATAGGGTTTTTTTTTTTTTTTTGCAAGGGCTTTGGTTTGGGTGAGGGGGTGAGGAAGAGGAGGTTTTTTTCAGTCACTACTGTACTGGGCATGATGTCTTAGGTTGGGATTGTAAGAATCCAGACTATGGTCAAGGGATTCTTGTGGTGCGCTGGTTTTCTGTTGTTTTGTCAAAGTAAGTTTTCTTTTTATTTAATCCTTTCTATTTACATTTGCTTTTATTTGGAGTTGCTTGTTTTGGGAAATAGGGTTTGTTGACTTAGTCGTTTATGCAAATTTTTGGGTTCATATCTGGTATCATTTTCATCATGATATATATCTGTTCAGGTTTAAACCCGGGTATCATGATTTGTATCAAAGGGGTTTGGGATAAATTGGAAAAATTTTTTATGTATGTTTCTGAATAAATATATAAACAAGGATGTACGATAAACCTTTATTTTCGGGTTTTATGTTTCAAATAAAAATTTAAATATAAAAAAAAAAAAGTTTTTCATGTTATAAATTTGTTTCCCCTGCTTATAGTACCATTTCTGTTATACTGATTGGGGATGTTAAGTATGGGTTTTTTTTGTTAATTGTTTAAAAAGGGAGTGTCTAGGGACTTTTGTTGGTATAATTATGTCCCCTTTAATTTTTGGAAAATTTACATTAAAACTTCCCCAAAAAAAGTACGATTGTTTTCCATTTAATATGTTTAGTTAATTTTTATTTTAGTGTCATTGTACGAATGTAGGGGGTTTAAAGAAGACATGGGATGCTGTCCTTTAATATGCATTTATTTTCATGGGTTTAAAATATTACCCCATACTAACTAATAAGGGTGTTGTTATGTTGTTATTATTATTATTATAATAAAAGGGAAACGCCCAAACCACAGGGGCCAAAAGGGTGAGGGTTTTTGTAGGATGCAGGGAGGGGTTGTTGGGGGGGAGATGGACGATTAGTAGGGGATGGAGTGCAAGATGACGGTGGATTGCAGGGGAGGAGGGTAGCAAGAGATCGGGGGGTAGGGAGGGGGCCGAGGGGGGTGCTAGAGGTATAATCTTTAGAGTTTGGTTTTAAAATCCTCTCTGTCAAAAAATCAAAAGAGAGAGTCAGGGTTAAAGGGGGGCCCATCTGCAAAAGGGGAAAGGGAAAGAAAGGGGCCCCAGAGCCAAGACGTCTTTGGGGGTAAATTCGCGTCTCCGTTAAAGAGTGGGCAGTCCAACAGGATAGTCAACAGACACTGGGCCTGACAATGTCACAGAGAGGGGCAGGGGGCCTCCATGAGATACCCGTGAGTAAGAAGGTTGGGCGGAAGACGGGGAGGTAGTCTCCCAACCTCGACATTGGTGACAAGAAGGGAAAGGGCCCGAAACCTATAAACCGGGGTTTTAAAAGAATGAAGTTTGTTATTCAGCAGGTCAGACCAGCGTTAGTTTCCAACGGGTCCC